>PVIA01009718.1:0-58342 GCA_004024845.1 Tonatia bakeri | reverse complement strand
AGGTAGAAAATAGACAGGGGGAGGGTAGGAATAGTATGGGACATGTAGACACTAGAGAACTTATGACACATGGACATGAACTAAAGGGGGGAATGAGGGTGGGAGGGGATGGGCAGGGTGGTGGGGAGTGAGGGGGGAAAATGGGCCAACTGTAGTTGCATAATCAATAAAATAAAGAATTTAAAAAAAAAAAAAAAAAGAAAGAAAGGAGTGGTTAATAACATATTACCTATTGCCAGAGGCATTTACTGCTTGTATATGTGAGTGCTTTTAAATAGATAAAGCCATGTGGTGGTGCTGTAGTTACGAGAGATAAATGCTCTTTTACTGAGTCTGTTTGTTAAGTCCACAGTGGGGCTGAGTGCTCACAATGAGACAACCATGTAAATGATAGCTCTGGCAAGCTGCTAGACATGGATGGCAAGAGTCAGCCTGTCATTTTGGAGCCACTGGGCAAGCCTCTGTTTTTCTCTGGAAACCCCAGGGAGGTCAGCGGGAAAGCCTTCTCAGGCTAGCTCTCTGGCTGGAACTTAGCTAAGGGAGAATAACGTTGCTCAGACCCTGTGTTTGGAGGAGGGAAGCAGAAGCTCCTGGATGGTGTCAGGGTCTGAGGCTGGGAGCAATGCACATCAATTCCAGAGGGGAACTTTGGAGGCTTCTGAAGCACAGAAATGGCAGAAATAGGGCCTCATTAGATAGTCTCCTTCTTTTACACCACAGGTGGCAAACACAAGGCCCGCAGGCCGAATCTGGCCCTCCACCTTATTTATCTGGTGGCAGCACTGAGCTCTTACTTAACTGTTAAGGAGTAGTTACATGTATACAGTCCTAAAGTTTATTCATTTGGCCCTTTGAAGGTAACCACGAGACTGATGTGGCCCCCGGTGAAAATGAGTTTGACATGCTGCAGTTTACACTCAAGTCTCATTTGGCTCCTGTGAGGCATGCAGAAGATGTAAAAAGTCTTAGGTAACTGATAGTTTGACGCTTGGTGGGTTTGGCAGGCATTCATTCGCCTTGGGGTAGGTTAGGGACCCCAAAGCAGGTGCTATAGGGTGGACATTTCAGGTTTTAGAATAAGTCAGGGGAGGAGTGGCCAGGACTAAGAGGACTGGCAGAGTCTGGGAAAAGCCAAGGTGAGGGCTGAGATGAGGGGAGGAATCAGAGCTTTTTCTGGAGCTAACCCAGGCGTGGCTCGTGCCCAGGGAAACGATGACAAGTTATCTCTGAGGATAGTGTACACGGACTACCCAGTTACCAACTGTGATGCGTGCCATGAAGGACGTGGATCAAGCTTGGTGATAGAGGATCGCAAAGTGTGGTGGGCTGCCTCGGTGGCATTTAAGTTGGAGGCAGGAGGAGGAGACAGTCATGTAGGAAGAAGAGTTCTGGGCAGAAGGGAGAGAGCGTGAAAGCTCTGAGAGCGGAGAGGGCAGGTTGGGTTTCGGGAGCTGAGAGGATGTCAGAGCCCCGGACTGTGGAGCAGGAGGAGGACGGTGGCCGGAGGCAGATCATTCAGGTCTTGTGACCCTGGAACTGAGTTTGGATTTTCGTCCTCAGTGCAATGGGAAGTCGTCAAATGGGTTTGGATGAAGGGGTGAACCATCTGAAAAGATCATTATTAAAATTATTTTGAAAGATTATTGTGGCTATTCTGGGGAGTCCAAATTGAGGGGCAGGGAGGGTTGGAATAGCAGGCTGGGGGCAAGATTCTGCAACTTGCAGAGGGAAGCTCAGCATATTTGATTCCTTTCCCTTCTGGTTCTTTTGCCCTGAGCATCCTTTCTGACCTGGGATTTGTTATGGGACTGAGATGTTCTAACTCTTGTAGGAGTTTCGTTCCATGCAATACAGGCTTATTAAACATCCTGGAGCAAGGCACATAGAGGATTCAGGAGACAAAGACCTGATCTCTGCCCCCAAAGAGTTTTAAAATTACCTAAAGAGGAAAGATACTTGCTTATTAATCAAAGAGACAACCATCCTCTACCATCTATGTGCTAGGGGAAGACAAAGATATGGTCTTTGCCCTATAGGTGGTCATGTTCTGGGGAGACAGAAGTTTAAAGAAAGCTTGTACTATGTTACATAATTGGAATGCTTGCTGTGTTAAGGAAGGAAAGAAGGTGTGTATCATGAAAGCTTCTCAGAGAAAGTGAAATTTGTGTTAGATCTTACTTGACCAAGACAAAGGATGGGCTGGGGTGAAGGTGAGAAAGGGCACTTTGGGGTTAGTTAGTCCTATTCAAAAGTAGGCTGCTATACCCAATATGAGTCAACAGTGTGAGACAGCTAAGAAAGGGGGTGTCAGTGAGGTTGCATGAATGAAAGCATAGTTCCTAGAATAAAGGAGGAGATGATTGTGTGATGCTGATCTGACTACAGAGTTGTTATATATCGATGAGGGTCACTCCCTTGAAGAGGGATAGACGTGTAGAATGGGATGGATATGTCAGTCCAGGACCTCTGAGAAGCAAGTGCCAGCATGGGATTCAACACTGGATGATTTTATTAAGGGAAATGCCTTGAGAGAGTACTAGTGAGAAAGCCAGGGAAGGCTGGGAGAGCCACCAGACCAAAATATGTCTTAACTTAGTTGTAGAACAGAGGGGCAAGAAGTTGGGGGAAAACATTCTTGACTGTCCTACGGGTCTAGGAAGAGTTGGCAAGGCCTCAGGGAGTCCTCCAGTCCAAGGTAGCTGTCTGAGCATCACGTGTTTCCCAGGATTTAATATCCCTGATGCACTCACCTACTGGCTGGGAGCAGCCTAGGGGGTGTGTGGCCTTAGTGCCAACACCATGTGGACTTCTGAGGCAGTAGCTGAGGTCCCGACTGATTAGACTCCAGTAGCTGGGGGACTGGGGGATGTGCATGGCTGCCTGTAGAGGATGCCTTGGGCAGTGAGAAGATTCAGCACTGTACATGGGAAAGGTGGTGAGGCATACTTAGCCCAAAAAAAGTCTCAGAGGTGACCTTTGTTAATCATTACTTTTTAAAATTACTTATTTGACACTTATGTATTCTTATGGCTATATGCTGGGGATACCACTATGAACAAAGCACACTCTGCTTTCAAGAATCTAGTGAGGACTACGGCCCAATATGCACCATGATGACGGTATGAACCTGGGATGCTGGGAGCATAGCTTGGTGGTGGAGCTGGTGATGATAGGGTCGTTGGATTCCTGGAAGACCTTGATGTGGGTTTTAAAGTCAAATTGCAAGGTGGAGTTGGGGAAAGGATTCCACTAACATTCAAAGAGGTGTGGTATATGGTATGACACTCAATTTTCATGTGAATTGGATTGATTTAGCCCCAATGTGTCTGAACTCTGGGAAGACAGATTTGTGATCAATGTAAGCAAGAACTTTCTGATGGATGGAGCTTTGCAAAGGTGGGGTAGGATTGCCTTGGTGCATTTCCAGCACTGCTCAGATCTAGCTGGGGAAGTTGCCAGTAGGGGCAGAGTCAAGCCTGGGAAGGGTGTTTCTGATTTTCAGGTGATTGTTAAAGTCCTTCCCATACTCGAGATTCTGTGATTCAGAGAAGCCCTTTCTGCCCTACAATACCTGGTGGGGGGCCACCTGGGGGATCATCTGTACCCCCTCAGCCTCAGGTTGCACACTGGCTTGCAGCTTCTTATTGGCCAGGGATGGGGACTGGGGGCCTACTTCTTGAAAGGACCAATTTCCATGCCCAACCCTGATACACAACAAATGCTGGGAGTCCCAGGCTGATCAGAGGAGCTGTTTCCATTAGCACTGTTCTGATTGGCCTCTCTAGAGAAGGGAGCCAGACATGAATAAGCGTGATGCAGTGTAATGCAGCAAAGGCCTCCCAAATACTCTATCCTTCCTGGACAAGCCCTCCCCGGAGGCTTGATAAGTATCTGCGAGGAAACAGACTGGCTAATTAGCAAAGAAGTTAGATTACATGTATTCCCGACAATATTCATATTCAATAGAATTGGATACTAGTTGTTTAAATCTGACAGCAGAATCCACCATCAAAAAGATGTTCCACATCTACAGTTTTTCTCCCAGGTATATCTTGTTATTTCTTGCTCCTCCATTTCTTTGCTGTAATTCACATTTCCTCCCAGACTAGGCTTCTCAGCTTCCAGCTCTCCCTGCACTTCAACTCTTAGTCTTCCCTGGTTAGATTCATAGCATTGCTATGTTTGACCTCTTGCAGGAAACAACTAAAAGGCTTTCATGCTGGGTTCCACGGAGCACCAGGGTTTAGCTTAAGCAGGAGTTATTGGTGACCTGTGGTGAGGGAGACAGAAGGACAGTCTGCTGACCTCTTTGTATCAGGCTGGGTTTCCCAGGAAGCCAGCCAGAGGCAGAGTTTAAGGTGGAGGATGTTTATTACAGAGCGCCATTGAGATCAATACCTGTGTGAGGGTATGAAAACCAGCAGTGGACAGAGGGAGAAGTTGGGCTGTGCTGCAGCCCCGCAGGAGTGCCAGTTGGCTGCCCAGGAGTCTGGAGGTCGAATGGCCCTTCCTAGTTGTCCTGAGTTGGGCCAAAAAGGCTGGGTCATCACTGAATGTGAACTGCCGAGGGGAGAGAGTATGATCTTGGTTGAAGGGGCTTTCTGTGGCTGAAGGAGTCCCGAGGGGATGTCTGTGGTCCTCAGTCTCAGGAGCTGTGATAACAAGTCCTTCCTTGAAGGGAGGTCTGGGTAGCACATGGCAGTGCCCCAGTCTCCCTCCCTGCTTCCCTACCCAGCTGACCCAGAGAAGCAGCTCTTCTTTGATCTGTTTTACATTGGATTGGCCAAAAAGTTTGTTATTTTCTGTAAGATGGCTTCTTAAGATCTGTAAGATCTGTTAGTTGTCTTTAACTTCATTTGAAACAATTCTGTTAGATTGTATTGTGACAGCTGTCATATCAGTGTGCATTAAAAAAAACTTATCAAAATGGGTGAATTTTTGTGTAGCCATTTCAATATTGAAGATGGAAGAAAATAAACAACATTTTTGTCATATTATGCTCTATTATTCAAGAAAGGTAGAAATGCAACTGAAACACAAAGAAATGATTTGTGTTGTGTATGGAAAAAGTGCTGTGACTGATCAAATCTTTTTGAGAAGTTTTGTGCTGAGATTTCTCGCTGGATGATGCTCCACGGTCAGGTAGACCAATTGAAGTTGATAGTGATCAAATCGAGACATTAATTGAGAACAATCAATGCTCTACTATGGGGGAGACAGCCGACATACTCAAAACATCCAAATCAATAAAGTTACTGGTGAGAATGAAAAAATGTGTCTTTTATTTTATGAAAAAAGTAAAACAGACTTTTTGGCCAACCCAATAGGGGGTATATACAAGAATCCCCCAACTTTAGATTTGGAGTAGACCTCACTCAGAATTTCTTCCTATTGCTGTGAATCTCTGGTTCTCGCACCTGGTGACTGAGGCTACACTGGGGGCGAACCCATGGAGAGTCACACTTTGGGACAGTAGTTAGAGGCTGGGAAGCTGTGGCTGGGACAGGTGTGAGGTGCAGTTTTGCATTCATTTATTCATTGTTATTTATTTTTAAAATTTTTGTTGAATTTATTGAGGTGACATTGGTTAATAA
This sequence comes from Tonatia bakeri, assembly GCA_004024845.1. NCBI lineage: Eukaryota > Metazoa > Chordata > Mammalia > Chiroptera > Phyllostomidae > Tonatia > Tonatia bakeri. The sequence goes on along the minus strand of PVIA01009718.1, from coordinate 52,748 downwards.
AATTATTTAGGCTTCAGGTGTACAATTCTATAGTCCATCATCTGCAAATCGTATTGTATGTTCACCACCCCACTGTTTGCCTTTAAAGGCTATTTTTTGCTAAGTATAACCCAGGTTATGAAGGATTTTCTTTACACAAAATTCTTTGTGTGTGTTTTTTTTTGTGGGTTGCTTATTGGCTTAATTAGTGTAATTAAACACAATTACAAAACTAGTGCAGATCTGTGTAATCAGGTAGTAACAATATGTAGGTAAGTAACTGCATCTTGTAATTAGAGACTGGGACACGCAGCGCCACTCCGGGGTCTTCATTGTCTTCTGTGCGAACGTCGTTCCAAATCCACACGCAGATCACGTGGTACTTTCACTTTGCTCCGCAGCTGGATGGGTGCTTTTTATTCCTGAAATTATAAACAACACTTTTTTTCCCCTGTTAGCTCATAATAACTTTGTATTTTATTTTCAAACCAAACATCTTTTTTTTTGGCAGGTGGTGACAATTAAATTTTCTTCATATTTTGGAAAAAATATATAGTAGCTTTTGACTCAAAAAACAATTGGGGGCTTGAAAAAATGAAGGGAAAGCACTGCCAGTTTTACTTCAGATCACACAAAATGGAAGGCGACAGGCTTGAAGGCGGTAACTGAATTCTGGGGAGAGAAGTCCAGAATGACACTGTATGAATAACTCTGGAGTTATATCGTCAGGTATTTTCCAGGTATTTTTAATTCATTTTATTTGCAACCAAATATTTGGATTTATGATACTTTTATCCTTTGGCAAATTTATCGTAGGTGTTCCAAGGTGAGGGAAGTATTTACGATTTGTGAGATCCCCAGTTTTAACAAATAGATTTGCAAGAACACTGTTCTAGAGGGCACCCAGAAAGGTTCAAAGAGAGTCTTTTGCCGCTTTTCCCTTCTAAAGGATGGCGTGTCTCATTGCTGTGTGAATTGGCTAAGACCTGGGTACAGCTGCCACACTGATGGAGTTGAAAGCCCTGAGTAGCGACTTACATTTCAGATGCATTGAAGCCAAATGATAGGACTTTTGGGGATGAGGAACACACAATAAAATATGCAGATGGCGTGTTATAGAATCATATACCTGAAAGCTATATAATTTTGTTAACCAATGTCACCCCAGTGAATTCAATTAAAAATAATAAAAACAAAAGATATGGCTTCAAATGCTCCCTCTCCTTAGAACTTGAGGGCAGCCCCCAAGCGGTAGCTGAAACGTTCTAGGCTGGGAGTTAGCATGCTTAGTTTTGGTGCCACTTCTGCCATTGACCAGCCCTGTGAGTTTTCTGATTCCTCATCTGGGATTTGTACCTGAAAAGCGTTCTTTTTAGTTTATGTAGTACAGGGTCAAGTTGACAAAGGGTATGGAAAAAGGCAAAGAAAATTACAAAGCAGATCTTTGTGTTAGGTTTTATTTTCTATCATTTTTGGAGAGATCTCTTTGTTTTCATTTTCTTTATCTAAGTCATTACTCACTTCTCTTACCAATACAGGAATAGCTTTTTAGAGCTGTCAGGGGTCCTTGATAAAATACCTCATATTGCAGGCGCAATTGAGGCCCCCAGAGGTCAGGTGGTTTGTTTAAGTTTCCAAGTTAGCTAGTAACAGAGTTATTTTTAGAGTGCAATTCTTTTGACTTCCAGTGACGTGCCCTTTCCGATCACACCGGTGTAGTCCTGAGGACCAGATGGAGTTGGGGACTCCATCTCTGTCATTGATGTATCTCTGGGGGACTGCAGACCTTTTCTCACACTGACGTCTCCCCCAGAGGAGATCTAGATATGGATGCTTCTCAGTAGCTCCTTTTCCTGAAAGATGGGGAGGTAAGCACTGCACTAGGTGACCTAAGACAGAGCTTTCTTGGGTGAATTATGAAAACTGGGGACGAAGATGAAGAGCACAGTGCGAACTGGCCCTGCCTCATGTGGTTTGTGGGCATGGTAGTCTGGGGACTGGAAATGGCGAGGGACACCTTGGTTGTCAAGGGTTTTTTTATGTTATAAAAGAAAGTGGCTTTGTGCCTTCGGTTAAAGCAGACTGGGAGGTAGACCCAGAACTATGGTCTATTAGTTCTCTGGTTATGTTCTTATAGCATAAGTTGGAATATGCTTTTCCATGTCTCCAGTTTTTAGTGGTTACCACTTGCTAACTCTTAACTAAGATGGTTGGGTTCGTCGATCTGCTTCAGGAACTTTTTCACAATTGGAGGAAAGAATGTTTTTCCACTAGGATTTGATAAAGATAATAAAAAGGATTCATTTTGGGTGACTGAATCCAGTCTGTGGAATGTATATATAGTTTGCAGAGGAGTTAACTGAACCGTAATTTATAGGTTGAACTAGGATCATGATGTAGTGTAATTATTTTTTTTGCCTTATCTCTCCTTACTAAGAAATGGAAAAAATTCCAAACATTTCTAATTTTCATCCAGCTTCTCTTCTTTCAACACTTTGGCTTTTAATTTCTTGTCAACATTCACTGCAGTTCACACCCCAAGAAGTTGGCATGCCTTAGAATTTTTTTATTGAGTACTGTAGGGAGACTCTTCCGTGTCTTCACCTGCAGTTACTGAAGTTCAGACTGCATTTCTAAGTGGACTGCGTCCCTGAAACTCTACAGCTAACTTAATTCCCAAAACTCCTGATTCACCCTTAAAGGTGCTACCCAGACAAGAACAGTGGCCAGGAAGTTTAGTCACTGCCTGTAGAAGAGCATCAGAGTATATTCTTTGCCTGGTTTTGAGAAATAGTGACATCACATATTTTGTCTGCCCTGGGTTAATGGCATTTTGTTTTTCATTTAATTATTTTAAGCCCACTGTATTGTTAAGTGAGAAGCTGAGATTTTTTTTAAAAAGATTTTCTTTATTTTTATTTTTAGAGACTGGAAGGGAGGGGGAAAGAGAGAGAGAGAGAAACATCAATGTGTGTTTGCTTCTCGTGCACCCCCTACTGGGGTCCTGGCCCACAACCCAAGCATGTGCCCAAGTCCAGGAATAGAACTGGTGACCTTTTGATTTGCAGGCTGGCACTTAGTCCACTGAGCCACTTCAGCTAGGGCAGTTCTGAGATTTTATTCTACAGGCAAGCTAATAAGTTATCATGTCGTAGTGTTGTGTGTGTGTGTTGGGTATACTGTATATGTATATACAGGTGACCTCTGGGTTGGAGACAAAGACATTTCATTATGCATGGCAAACACTGCAGCTTAGCACTCGTTTTCCAAGCCTCAGTCTCCACATGGTGCTTTAGTGAGGGCCAGACGGCAACTGCAGTTGTGGTAGGGAGCCTTACAGGAGAGGAGGCCCAATAAGAAAGCTCTGACCTCACACAAGGCGTTTGGCAACCTGCCCGTCCCCCACTACCAAGAGAGAGAGACCTTCCTTTTCCTCTGGAAAGTAAACCAATCCTCTCCAAATTGGGAGGGAGAGGTTTTCATCTTTACTACCCTGAAGTGCCTTCGGAGGGGTCTTTAAGCTTCAGTTTTTTGGTAAGAAACAATGTCTCCTTCTGACCTGGAGGAATACACTACCTCTAGTTTCCAAGGTTGTTTGCTATTCAAACATCCTTGAAGAAATTGTTTGAGATGTGCATAAACACCAGACTCCTGGGGAATTATCTTTCAACATATATGTAGGCAACATCTTTACCATAAACAAATAAATCAGAAACCAGAAGCACGTACACATTTGAGAACCCCCGTGAGCTATACGATAAGATCTAAACTCCTCCACTTGGCATGCAAGGTGCTTAGTTATCCATCCCCTTTCTACAGTCCTCTGTCTCTAATCCTCTGCTTGGATATAACTGGTCTTCTCATTGCTGGCTTTTCCTTTCTGCGTAGTCTCTCTTTTAGCCTATCTTCATGCTTTTCCCTGCTTTTGGGGCGCTGTCCCTCATCTCCTTTCTATCTTTATGAATTCCTTCTCCCATTTCAAGATCTAGTTCATCAAGGACACATCACCAATCAGGTACCCATTCTTTTCAGTTGTAGGACAAGTACATCTTTCTATCTAAGCTAATACTAAAACCCAATATCCATTCTATGTAAAAGAAATAGTGTGACCTGATTTCCTTGCAAGAGGACTATCACCGCCCTGAAGCCCAGGGCTCACCTATTTTAAGTTCAGGTTGCAGTTGGAAAAAGAGTGGGTCACAATGATCTGTGGCCTGGTAAACCTAGTATTTCAGTCCCTCAAAGTCTCTGTAGATTAAATCAGGTTGCTGGGAAAGCCGAGCTTGTGCATTTTATTCTCATTCCCTAAATTCAGCGTTAAAATATGCTCCCAACTTCTTCACCTCTGTCCCACTTCCAGCTCCAATGAGCTTCTAGAGAGGGGCTTCTCAAGTTTAACAGGCACAAGCAATACCCGAGGAACCCGAGCCAGCCGGTCTGGGGAAGGACCTGAGAATCTGTACTTGTGACCAGCTTACACTGGTGCTGCCGGCCCACGGGCTACACTTTAAGTAGCACGGGTCTAGATGGCTTTTGGTGGTCAGGATATGTGTGTGCTTGCATGTGAATCTCTGCAGATGTTGTTTGCCTAGAAAAAGAATCCAGAAAAGGAACCGATGTGTTCTGAGATTAGAGAAGATAAATATTTCTGATAATAAGCAAAAGACCTGGAATTCACACTTGTTTCCCTTCATTCCAAGTCCCAATTCTGTCCACCACACTAAAGTTGAGGTATTTTAGGTCCGTTGACTATGAAGTGGAAATAACAGCCCAGGCAGGCCTCGGACCTTGAATAACCACGCGGTGCTCGCACCTGCGTGTCGCTGTGGAGCAGGCAGGCCGGGGCGTGTGGTCAGCTTGACTCCGGTTGGTCAGAGCCCCTTGGAAGACAAGGCCGCTCACGGATGGAGCATGTTGGAAAGTCCACTGAGTTCTTTGTCTGCTCAGCAGTTTCCTCTGAATTATCCAGACCAGGTAATGCTCTGTAATTTCCAGAATCTAACAGCATTTAAAACTTTTCCCTGTATTTATTCATTGCTTTCCTGACTGGGGTGTTCAGCTTTTAGCCAAATGACATGAACAGGTGGGTGATGACTTTCAGGAAGTAGCCTTGTGGGGCTGGGCAGAGGTGCTGGCCCTCCTGTCACCACCTCACCCTCCCCACCCTCCCCCAGCTCTACCTTCTCCTGACCACACCTGTGGTTGCTGTGGGGTCTTGGGGTTGGAGTTGAGCCAGTCAGTGAGTTAGGGCAGGGGTAGTTTCAACACTCATCTTCTGGTACACCCTTGAAGTAGCAGGGGCTCCTTAAAAGCGCAGGACCCCTGGGACCATCAAAGCCGTGAAAGCCCAGCAAGAACAGGTAAGCTTGGTGACTCTCAGACCTAGCAATGTGTCAGAGTCACTTGTGGGAATGTTAGAAAAATACTGATTCCCAGCCTCCCCCAGATCTGGTGATTCTGAGTCTCAGTAGGTAGGGACCCCAAACTCTGTCTTTGTGGAAAAGCTCCCTAGATGGTGCTGGCACAGACGGTCCTTCCACCAGCCTTCGGGGACCCTGTGTGTAGAGGGGAAAAGCTCTTGTACCAGCTGGCAGTCAAGGCTGAGCCCTGTCACCACGAACTCCTGGGTCCTGGGCAGATCTTTGTCACGTCTGTAAAAACGAGGGGTGGGGTCAAATAATTTATTTGACTCCTTATAGTTTTAAGTTCCTAAGATTAAGTTGCAGTTGCAGTGGCCCTAGGGAAAGCTCATAATGGTCTCAGAATTGCCTTCACCGACGTCCTCTGAGGTGTGCGTGACTCCTTGTTCAGCCATGTTCATCCTCTTTTCAGGCATGAGGCAGAGTTCTTCCCCTGGAGGATGCTGTAGGACAGCCACTGATGCTGCTGCAGCCACTTCTAGGGCTCACCTCCTTCCCCACCCGTCACGTGGAGACTAGACCATACCATTTTCAGAGTAGTAATATTTTAACTGGCTTAATTTAATTGGGCCTAAATTCACTCAGCATTACGATGTGTCTAGCACTCTGCAAGGGTTTATGAGCTACAGTTCCTGCAGATGAGTGGCTTTCCATCTGGCTGCAGAAACACGATGTCAATACACTGAACTCAAGAGGGATTCCAGATGGGATCATAGGTGTTCAGGGATGGGAAGATAAGAAGGGGCTAGAGGACTTGGGAAGGCTTCATGGAGAAGCTGGTGCAGATTTAACTGAGTTTCTAGGCATAGGTGGTCATCAAGTGGGCAAAAATAATTAAGGGGGTGGCTAATGTGGGAAGATGGATCATTCTGCACACATGTCCTGGACTATATGTAGAACAGGTGGGGCACTAACTCGAAGGAACGACTGGGAAGGGCAAGATGAGGGTGAAGTCACTGTCTTGTGGCCTCAGGGAGCCATGGTAGATTCTTGAACAAGGCAGAGATGTGATAAAAGCATTGTTCTGAGAAGATGGTTTTGGTAGAGCTGTGTATAATGGTCTAGAGAAGAGAGAAGGCAGTTGTAATATTGGTCAAGGAGTGAATCTCTGGCTGTAGCCACTGTTCTGGGAGCCCAGTTTGGGGTCTGCCCTTGGCCTTTGGCCTGATGAAAACCTTTGTCTTGATTTGGGTTCCCCTGGTGCACTACGGCCTCGGTCAACTCAATAGCCATTTACTCAAACCCTTCTTTGTTTGCAATTAAGCTCTGTAGTGAAGCTCTGTAGAAGATATGAAGATAATCAGGACAGGGACCTTTATTGTGAGAAAACTGTGATCCAGTAAATAGCTGTGTTCCTGATGGCTAGGTCCTGGCCCTGTGCTAGCCAGGTTCAGCAACTGTCTATTTGTTATGAACCTATTCATTTGTCTATTCTCTGAGTACCTTACTGTGCCCCAGGGCCTATTAAAGGCACTAAGGGGGATTTAAGTCACTAAAAAAATACTCTCTGTGCTCTGATGAGCCTAAGAATCTATATGCGGAAGCCTGTGGGCCTGGGATAAGAAAATTAACAATCACCTGTGAAATTATGAGTCTCTAAGTGGAATAGAAGCCAAAGCAGAAAGAGGACATTGTGATGAGAAAGGTCAGATAGAACGGGTGAGACTTCCTCTAGCAAGGGGCTAGAATGTGCCCAGAGCAGCACAGCACAGTGGTCATATGATACAAGCCACAAATACCATTTTAAGTTTTCTAGTAGCCACAGTTTAAAAAGTGAAAAGAAACAGATGAAGTTGATTTTCGTATGCCTTATTTAACCCAGTACATCAAAAGCATTATTTCAACATGCAATCAATATGAAATTATTAATATTTTATTCTTTTTTGATATTAATGTTTGGGGCCTGGGGTATATTTTATATATCCTGCACATCCCTGTTTGGACCATCCACATTTCAGGTATTGCCACGTGTACATGGGAGGGTGGGTGATGAACAATTCCATGTAGCCGTTGTTAAAAGAGCAGCTGAGGCCTATTAAACATTTTAAGAGCAAATACCAATTTGAATCAGGTAGTGCCGAACTGGAAGTGGTTAGGAGTGCTCTGCTGACAGGAATCATGGGAAAGACTTCATATAGAGAAAGTGTGGAAGCAAAGAGAGGAGGTTACTTGATTGGCTATAGTTTAAAGTCCAGTTGGCTGTTCATGATTGGTTATTCTTCACTCCGATTTGGTTTGCTTACACAGGCCACCACTGGCATTAGAGCCACATCAGTCTACAGGCCTCCTGTTGAGTTAATGTAGTAGTGTGTTACCCCTAAGTGGGTGGTCTTGAGGACAGGACTCTGGGGAGTGGGCGAGGTGAGTAGAGGGAGGTCGTGGAAAAGTCCTGGGCCCAAGGAAGCAGATGTGCTGAGGGAAACTGAGGAATAAAAACCAGTGGAAGTTCCAGGGACCTAACAAGACTCGGTGCAGGCAGGTCCCCACGTTTTCTGACACAACAAACAGATTCTAAATGGCTCTGGGAGCAAAGAGGCCCTGAATAGGAATTTCATTTCCAGAGAAAGGAGAGTCCTTAAAGCTGTCTGAATAGAAAATAAGATTATCATTATGCCTTATCATTAGAAGAGAGAAGAATATTAAAAGGATGCAGTTCAGCTTGAATAAAAAAGATAAATTTCAAGTAAACTGGCGTACAGTTTATCCATGACTGGATTTGCTATAATAAAGTCAGCGAGGGAATAAGCTGGGTGATTTACAGGGAGCCTGCTTCTGTAAAATTTACAAACTGCTGTGATAAAATGTCACATTTTATGATGCATTCCACCCGGGCCATATATATAAAGGGCACTGCAATGGAAAAAGTTGCAAAAACAAAGCAGTGACCGGCTCCCCAGCTGACTTTGTCTGCTTTTCCAGCAGAATCATGGATTTATGGGGAGATGACCTAGCCACTCGCCTTTTACGATTGTGGATTGCAAACTGCCAGTGAAATGGCATCATTTCCTTTCGTTTTTATTTTGCCACCTCAGGGACTGCTTTCAGTAATTTAGACTATGAAAGCTGGGGTGGGGGAAGAGGGTGAGGTGAGGGAGGACAAGGCACCTGATTCCAGGGGTTCTCAATCCAGTGGGGGAGACGTGTGTCCATGAGTGATTTAACACAAATGTAGCAGGTATGGATTTTTAAAAAATATTTTATTTACTTGTTTTTAAAGAAAGGGAGGGAGAAAGAGGGAGAGAAACATCAACATGTGGTTGCCTCTCACGTGCCCCCTACTGGGGAACTGGCTGCAACCCAGGCATGTTTCCTGACTGGGAATCGAACCAGGGATCCTTTTGTTCACAGGCCAGCACTCAGTCTACTGAGCCACACCAGCCAAGGTGCAGGTATGAATTTTTAACAAAATCCATGTCATAATCCTTTTCTAGGTCAAATTTTATCTGCTCTGAGTCTTCATCTGCCTGTTGAGTAGGAACTTAAGTCTCAGTTATTATTGGAGTTCCCTCTCTACTCTGTGAGATCATGGATGAATCCTGGGCTTACATGGTACCCCAAACCAGGGAGGGGCTAGATCCTTGGGCCATGGTGTTTCCATTTTCTCATTGACCCTTTGCCTACATAGTGGCCCTGCAGGGAGTGATCCTGTCCCTCTGCCTTCCAGTCCTGATGCTGTGGGGGAAGTCACAGGGATGCCCTCTTGTACATTCCCCAGTGATGGCAGTCTGCCATCTAACAGTCCCCAATCTCCCATCCCTTCTCACCCAGGGCACTGCCTCTTAGGGAGACCACTGGCATCTCGCTGTAACCCCTATCTCAAAGAAAACAAGTCTCCTCAAGCAGGTGGCTTCCCTGTCTCCCCTCTCAGCATTCATATCCATGCCTCCCCTTCAGCAACCCCAGCTCAGTCTTCCTCAACAGGTCAGAAATATAAATTCTGTGTCCGTGTGCATGTGTGTGCATGTATGTGCATGTAAATTTCAACTTGAATCTTGGAAGAAAAGCAATGTTGGCTCCTTTATCCTGAGGTGGATGAGAAGAAAACAATATTCACACCAGTAACTTTATTTCTCAATAATTCACCCAGTGATACAATACTAGGTAGACGAGGTGTATGTTCTCATGGCATTAACAAAGTGCCTTGGGCTCTCAAGGGTGAGAGCGATTACTATGAACATGGAGGAGCCTGGGAGAACTCCAAGGAAGATGTGAGATTTGACCAGAGCTGCGAAGGATGGGAAAAGTTTGCTCTGAAGGCAAGGTCATTTCAGGCTGAGGGAGCCTGAGCCAGGCCTGGGGTGTGGGCTGGGGCCACACGAACACTTGGTTTATGTGTGGGTGAGGTGGGAGTCTAGGGAGCAGAAAGTGGAGCCAGGGTTTGATAGTGAAAGAGGGGGTTGGTGGCTGTGGCGTGGGGTGCTAAGCTGTGTGAAAAATAACATAGCTATATTAAGTACTTAAGCTCATCCTTGGCAGTTTCAAGTAGTGGATATAATTTAGCTTATAAAACTGGATGTGTGAGTGAAAACAAAAATGCTTTCCTGCAACACTGCCACAAAAATGCTTGTCTACCAGATACCAGTAAAAAAAAAAAGAAAGAAAGAAATCCAGGCTGTCAGGTAAGGTAGGTGGTTCAGAACTGAGGCTTAACCAGCAGGGATGTACAGGAAATTTCTGTGACATGCTGCTTGGTGTATATGGCGCTGCATGGGTGTGGGGACTTGCAGGGACAGTTGACCTAGTTTTTGAGGGAACAGAGGTAATAGAGCTGGCTGGTTCAAACTTCAACTTCGCCTGAGATATGAGCCCTCTTAGCGGGAGGAGGAAAACAAGTTTCCTTGTTCTACTCTCTCTTGGTCAGAAGGTGCCTGGGGAAGTGGTGAGGAAGTAGCCTCGACAGTGCCCTCTGTGTAATCACAAGCGGCCGCATCTGCACAGGGCCCCAAACCCAGACTCTGGGGCGGCCCTCCTATGCCTTAGTTCCCCGCACTCCTGACTTGGCAGGCTTTGGGAATTGTCCCTTTCGTATTTGTCACTTGCAAAAGATGTATCTCCCAAATTAAGAGTTTAACTCAATTTTATTCTGGGAATTGAACAAGAATTGACCATAATTTAGCTTATAAAACTGTAGTGTAATGAAAGTATAAGACAATAGGCCCGGAAGAGGCTTTTTACTATCATGAGATGAGAGTTTCTATGGGCTGTTCCGACAGATTTACTGTTGTTTTAACTTAATAAGCTATTTCTGTTTTAGCGTTTTTATTGTTTCCGTGGTTATAGGACACTCTGTATTGTTTTATTATATTATCCCTCCCCCTCAGTTTTATGGTGGCATTTTTCTGTTTGCCTTGCTTGTAAATATACACATTTCTTCTGATCCTCCAACTTTCCCGGCACGTGTGGAAACAGAGCAGTTTTCCAGTGGATGGGGGTGGAGTTTGTCCCAGCTGATCCTTCCCCTCTTCCTTCTGGCTCATCAGGCAGGCTCCTCCTGAGATCAATATCCTCTCCCCAAATTGTTTTTACTTCTTTCCTCAAGCCATCCAAATAAATCACATTTATAAGGTTTTATGCTTATAAAGCATTTTTAGCTTTAGAATCCGTTGTCTGGTGTGATTCTAGGAGTCATTCTGCTACTTTTAGAATCTGTGCCCAGCGTGGCTGAGAAGTGCCAGAACTGCTAACTGGGGTTGAGTCTCTCGATTACTTGTATTCCAGGAGAGTATTTTTACCGTTATTATCAGCATTCTTTTTTCCCCTACTCTCTCAGCATCAGCATTCTTAGTTCCTAGGGGACTAACTGATTTATCACCAATATTTTAATTTTAGCCAGTTCTGCTATTTTTCTGAGCCCCAAGTCAGCATCCCAAGTCTTAACATCATAATTTTGAGAGGAGAAGGCATAGGGCATAGACCCAGGCCCCAATAAACCTGGTTACAACTCCTAGTAAATTATTCTGTAAGCACTGAAGAATTTTCACTAAAAACAGCTCCTGGTTTCAGGAGCTGTAATCCCGCATGGCTAAGGCTGAGTGAGTGAACTTTGGACCAGAAGCCACTAAGGAGACAAGGCTTATCTCCCTGGCAGAAGTGCCTCTTCTTCTCCTCTTTTCATAACTGACCCCCAATGCTGGACCAGTTAGCCAATGATGAGTAAGATTTCCCAAGGGGGGAATGACCTAAGACAGTCATAATCATGTGGAGGCCCCAGGGAAGGACTTGGGGGGCTATGGAGAAAGGGGGTGATGGACCCTCATCCCTAGGCTTTGACAAAGCCTGAGTCCTCATTCTGCCTGCAAGAAGTCTCCTATCTCTTGGCTGCCTTACTTCCACTGCCTGACTTAAGCCTGAAACAATGACAGAAGGCGGTGCAGCCCTGTGCTAAAAAGGGTGGATTTCCCCAGGTGATCAGGCCTGAGAAAGAATACATAAACTCCTGTGAAACCTGCTTTGCTGAGAATGCTCTTAAATGATAGAGGTCTGGGCAGGAAATGAATTTGCTTCCCAGAGTTTTGTAGCCCTTTAGCTAACAGACCCTGACTCAGAATAGCCCTCAGAGTTCTTTGTATGCTATCTATTGTTTGATCCTTACTGCCTGACAATGATTAATGAACTTTACTTGTATTCCTGGGCAAATTAAAAGCCAATAAAAACCCCGTGAAGGAAGAAGGATCAGGGCGCTCTCCTCTAGAGAGAGTGGCCAGAACGCTCCCAAGGCACCCTCCCCTTGAGAGGGTAGTCGTTCCATCCCTTTTCCTCCACAGGACTCGGTAGTCTGTGTGTGTGTCTCTCGTATCTCAACCATCCACAGCACCGCCAGTACTGGGGGCTGGTATCCCCGACAAAAGCCAGTCTCTGAGGCCAAGGCTAAGACAGATTTTGGGCAACGATTGTGGATCCCAGACAATAGGTATCTGCCTAAAATTTAGAGGAGGGGCCAGATAGAGTCAATGTATGGCTTTATGGAGTATTTACTGAGATTCTGAGATACTTCCAGTCAGCAGCTGTGTTTTATTCATCTTTCTATCCCTAGTGCAGAGCTCACACTGAGCATGACAGAGGCCTGGATACCCTGAGTAGTGTTCACGAGTAAATGAATGAATAAATATGTGCATGGCACTGATTGCAGAGAGAAAAATCAGAGGCTGGGAGCATTTCAAAAGGCCTTTGTGATAGTGTGATAAAATGACATACTGATAGATAACATATGAAGGGAAGGAAATAAAAACTGCTTTAAAGTTCATTATTAAAATGTTGAAGAATGGAGAGAGGTAGTCTTTAAAAATAGAAAAGTTACATAAGAGAGCTGGACTGGGGTGGGAGAGGAGAAGTCAGCATCATTTAGGCATGTGGAGACTGAAGTGGTTCTGGATACCCAGATGCACTCAGAGGAGGCAGCTGGAGAGAGGATGCGAGATCAGGACAGAGGTCAGAGCAGGGGGTGGGGATGCTGGAGTTCTCTTCTAGTAGGTGCTATTTTTTTTTTTTTTTTTTGTAGGAGAAGATGAATACCTGGAGGAGGGAGTGCAAAGATGATAAAAAATAACTGAAGTAAAATGTGACTTGATGAGAAGCTATAAAGTTCTTATATGGGGCTGGTAGGTTAGTTCACTGACATAGAGAGCTAAATTAGTTATGGTACCATTTCCAATGCTATATACATGTACCAATTCCCAATGACTACTCTTTTAAAAGTACTTCTTTCTGCAAGCAAAGGATGAATCTTTATATTTGATACAGAGATCCACCCATTTATCCTCCTGCCCACCCACTCACCCATGTCCATCTCCATCCACCCATCCTTCCATTTACTGAACCACCCATTCACTGACCCACAATCTCTCCAACACTTATGGAATGGCTTTTCTAGAACAGGCTAAGCAACAGAGACTTTCTAGCACCATTAATAAATCTTAACACCCACTTGTTATTAAAGTGAAATTTTATTTGGAACAAAGTTGGCAAGCATCCTTAAACCCGGAAATTGATATTCAAATCTTTCTCCCCTTACCTCTGCAACCCATGGGGAAATGATGTCGAAGACTATTATTTTATTAGACTATTATTTTATTAGAGCCTTCAGAGATCAGATGTCAGCTCTGAAAATGTTTCATAAGCCTTGGCAGTGAGCTTTAGGCACTCCCCGCTTTCTTCTGCCCATCAGCAATTCCATCCTGCCTTCTTTGTAACTCAGGTGTAGAATTTGATCATCTTCTTGTTATTGGAAAATATAGTGATTGATATCTTTAGTACAGGGGGGTGATGTACGAGATGAGAGAGTAGAGTTGGGGCTGTGTATGAGATGGGTTGTTCTGTGGACAGTTTTTATTCCAGTCCCTGGAAAAGGTACTATGGAAGATGTACAGGGTGGAGTCATCCAAAGGAACAGGGGAGAAAACTCAGCCCAGTCTGTTACTTTGGTCTGGGTGGGTGGGATGTCCTTCTCTATCCTTTTCTTATTCCTTTTTCTCCTTCTTTCCTCCTCTGTCTTTTCTCCTCCCCTCTTCTATTCCTCTCTGCCAGAGTAAAATCACTGGCCCACTCTAGCTCAGCCTTCTCAGAGCTCTTTTGTGGGGAAGAGGGTTGGGCCAGCTCAGTCTCCATTTTGCCTGTGCCCTTGGTTCCTGTCCTGTCACACCAGCAAGGGGAGGTCAGGACATTCTGTGTCTACAGCAGGATGGAAAACTCACCTCTTCCCCCCTTACAAGTCATTGTAAGAAGTCATTCATCGGGGAAATTCTGCAAGGGCCATGTTTGTGCTATCTGCCCACATGTATGTGCCAGTCCCACCAACTCTCACCATGTCTACCTCCTTTTCCTTCTGCTCCAGATCATACAAAATTGGGACGCCCCACAAATGGTGGTGCTCTTGTGGTAATTTTCCCTTCTGTAACCACTTCTACCTCTCTAGTCCTCATGCTCTCAGTTCAGTGAAGCTCCTGCCCAAGCTTGATTTTCCCAGCTGATGCCTTGGTCTCCAGTCCCACCTCCCCCACCAAAAATAAAAAAAGACCTTAGAACAATGCACATAGTCTGAGAATTCCATTCTCTGGTGATCCTTTTGCAGCTCCTTATCTGTAATGAGTTGTGTGTGGAGGCATCTTTACTTTACAGAGGGTGCTTTACCTTGAAAGGCTAATAGGCACTGTGTTGCCTCCTGGAGAGATACTGTGGGTAGAGGCTCTTCTCAGAGACCTGTAGGCTCTCTCGATGCCCACTCTGGCGAGGCTGGTCTTTATACAAGTCATAGTGTTAACAGCACGGATTTTGAAATTGAAGAAGCTGGATTTGATCTGGCAGAGCCAGTTCCCATCTGCATGACCTTGGATATTTTGTTTTATTTCTCTAAGCCTCTGTTTCTGCATTATCAAAATTCTGAGGTACTGACTTCATAGGGCTGATGTGAAGGTTAAATGGAATAGTAACAGCAGTTATTGACCTATGGATGCTTAGTGTGTACCAGGAACCAGTTTAAGTGATCTCTATGGGAATTATATCATTTAATCCTTAAAACAACTGTATTATCTCATTTGGTAGCTGAGGAAGCTGAGACTCAGATGGCTAAGTAACTTGACCAAGGTCACATAGTTAGCAAGTGGCAGAGTTAAACATTACTCTACGAATATGATTTTGTAGCCATGCTCTTAAGCAATTCACCATACTACCTTCTAGATTATGAAGGTTCAGCCTCATAATCTGGTTGGCACTTAGGAACTGTCAACCGTTATCATACAGACATTGCCCCTGTGGCCTAAAGTTATTCAGCACTTGTACTTATTTAGTCATTTACTCAGTTTCTAGAAAGTCTAAGCTCCAAGAAGCAGGGATGGGATTTTTGCCTGTTTTATTTACCATTGCACCCCCAGTTCCTAGAACGGTGCTTGGTATGAAATAGGCATTCAATCAATTTGTAAACAAATGCATTTATCATCTGTTGACAAAGGTATATTGAGCACGTACTATGTGCCAGGCTGTGTATCAGATGCTGGGATAGGATAGAGTTTCTGGCCCCAGGGAACTCATAATCTGGCAAGTGAACCAGTAACTCAGTTTTAATATGAGGTATCTAAGAGTATTACCAAGCATCTGGGTGAATGAAGGGGAGAGCTCTCTTTTCTTCTGGGATGCTGCCTAATTTTTCTTTGGTGTTGCCACCTGATACCTCTCCTAGTCAGTAAATTCCTGTCTATCAGAGTAAACTTATATTCACCTGGATGATGCACAATTTCCTGCTAAAAGGAGCTCTGTAGGCTGTGCCCTGCACAACTACAGGGCATGTGATAGTGGGCTCTAAGGGGAATGGTGCCATTGTAGGTGTGTAATGTGGTGGCCCTGTGGCAGCTACCCTTAAAGTCATCTCTGAATCATTTCGCTAGGGTCTTGGGAGATGGAGAGGATTTAGATTAAGTCCTCCCAATGCATTTGGGAGGCTACCTCCGAATGCAATTTTTTTTGGTCCCTGTGACTTGTATGGAGTTCCAGGATGCAGCCCAGTAAGCAGTGTGAACGGACTGCATTGGTAAAGGAAAGGAACTTCATTGGGATTCCATCGCTGTTTCACCCAAGTTGGGCATGGGCCACACTGACATCTTTGACATCACCGGAGACATGACTGTGGCCTCCAGGTTTCTCCTTATGTAACCTTTGGCCCTTTTATTTGGCATATAACCTCTACTCAACACCATATTGTGGACAGAGTAGGCTGTGCACCCAGCCCTTGGCAGTTTTGTGGAATTGAAATGAGAAGTTTCTGTTTTTAAGCAAGTTTTCTTGTGCTTTCCAAGATCTGTCCGACTGAAGTTTGGGGGAAGCTTCTGAAACTCAGTACCCTGGGCTAGCAGGAACTCAGTACCAGGAGGACCCTAGGGTTTTAGCAAAGACTTTGGAAACCAACAATGCTTGTTCTGTTTCTCGGCATGGGGTTTCTTGTAAGGTTCATACCTGATCCCTCCTTCCAGGATCTACTGCCACCACACAGGGCTTTAAGGCAAACTCAAAGTTTGTCTCTCTCTGTGGCAAATTATTTTCTGTCTTCTGTCTTGGGGACTCTAAAAAGCAGATAAGAACTTCTGGGTATGCTGGAAAAATTAGAAAATTGAGCTCTAGACTTGGCTCTGCCACTCATTATCCATGTAAGTTTCAGGCAACTTAGTTTCCTTTCCTGAGTCACATTTTCTCCATCTGCAAATGGTGTCATCACATAACTTAGGAGGAGGCCCTCGTCCTAGAGTTCTTATGACAGTAAGACTAGATAATGAATGAGAAGGTATTTGAAGTACCATTTATGCTACAGGAATGTGAATCCTGTTGTATGTTTGCTCTTTAGCACAGTTCGATTCGATTGGGGCGGGTGGGGGGGAAATGCTGTGAATCGAAACAGGTGTCTTGATTCCCTGACATCAAGGACTGAGCCACATGCCATGGCAAAGTAGATCATAGCACAAAGAACATCTTGAGTTTCCTTTGGAATAAAAAAAACCTCTTTCATTAATTCTGGATTCCTAATGGGTATATTAGTCAGAGTAATACTGGCTGCTGTAAGAAATAAAAACCCAAAGTATCAGGAGCTTAAAATGTGAGAAGTTTCTCTCTCGTACACTGGTAGTCAAATGTGTGTGGTTATTGTCAGTGGTGGGTTTTCTCCTAGTGTTGTTTAGAGACCCAGGTTTCTTCTACCTGCTGGCTTCACCATCCCACTAGAGTGATGGTTCTCTAACCTAGCTGGTCAGTAGAATCACCTTAGAACTTTAAAAATGGACAGTGTACTTGGTTCCCACCCTGAGATTCTGATTAAGCTGGTTTCTGGTGTGGCTCTCTCACTGGGACGGTCTTTTAAAGCCTCAGGTGATTCTAATGTGCAGCTAAGGTTGAGAACCATCAGCACATCTTGGCGTCCTTTCTTTTTGACCGTAAGAGGGAAGAAACAGAGCAGAGGGTGCATTTACTTCTGAAAAACCTCAGCCCATGTTTGGTGAACATTGCTTCTGCTCACGTTCCTTTGGCAGGAGTAGACGTGTGGACACCCTGAGTACAAGGTAGGCGAGGGGATATGGTCCCAGGGCTGGTGCTGTTTCTCAGCAGTGGCTGTGTAGGGCAGAAGGGGAGCGTTTTGGTAGGTTGTTTATCTGTGTTCCAGGGGCTGACAGATTTACTTCCCCAGACCCTTGGAGACCTGACCTGTGGCACTGAAGCTTGGAGCTGTTGTCAATTTAAAGAGCCTTTCCTGAGGGTTGGGAGGGAAATGGGTATGACCTAATTGTCTTGGATTTGGGAGCCGTGGTCACTCACATTCTCATCTATATCCTGGTATTAGAGGATCATTTACTGTTGTAATAAAGAGTGCCAACGTTGTAGGAAGGCAAACCTGGTTAAAATCTTCACTTACTGCTTGCCTAACTTGTGATTTTGGGCATGTTAATTAACATCCACAACCTTCACTTCTCTGAAATGTAAAATATATATAATTACATCTGTGTTGAAAGGTTTTATAATACAAAAATGCCTACCTTGCCTTAAATGAGATAATGTCTGTTATGGTACTGGAAATAACAGCCACAGGGCAGGGGTGGGATCTTTGTAGAATCTTCTCGCCAGAGGGAGGAAGGAGGGGCTCTCTGCAGTGCCTGGCAACCTGGGAGTGAGGAGAGAGGCTGTGTTTCACTGCTAGGCTGAGAAACACCCTCAGGACCACCTTCCCCTATCAGAGTGGAACAATAGATTTCCTTCAACAGGCAGGACTTCTTGGAAAGGTGAGGATCAGGTTCCATTTCTCAGTCCAGGGGCATCAAATGATGAACTGCCACCTCTTTTCTCTGCCAGTCCCAATCCCACCTCCAGTAAGGAGACCCTACTCCTGGAGCCCTAAACTGCTGGGTTAGGAACCCAGGAACGTTCCAGCAGGGCCTGAGCTCATCAGCGCTTGGCTGGGGACATCCTGCTGGGGCTGCTGCAGCAGCAGCCTGGGGCTGTTTATAAGGAAAGATGGCGGAGATAGCAGGAGGCCTTCTGTGAGTGCCTGCTAATAGCTGGGTGCAGATAACACAGCCTGTCAGTTCCTAGCCTGGAGTGTGACAAGACTGGCTTTGTGTGACTCAAATTAATTGTGTGTCTGGTGTGTGGCAGGGGGTGGGGCCGTGGCACCCAGGAAGAGAGAAAGGCTGGGGCTGGACTGTGAAACTGACATAGTTTGGGGTGGGGAATTTTCCCATTTTCTCTCTCCAAGGCTCCGTCCTTGTCAGTACACAGCACCTTTAGATTTCCCCACAACCTTTTCCCTTAGGGGTTGACATGGGTGAGACGGGGCTGAGGTTACCCCACGACTTTCAGGGTGATTGTCTCCTAGAATCCCAAGACAGTAAAGACGAAGGGCTCCCGCCCGCGCTGATGCTGGCCAATCTGCCGCACTCCAAACAGCCAGCGGCAGGACTGCATCATTATCAATCCCCCGGGGGGAAACCCCTGCTCACTTTATGGTTTATCTTTTGGGGTCCTTAGGCTTTCATGTTTCTGTTTCTTCTGGAATGCAAGAATCTCCTGTGGTCCCTTGTACATACTGCTGAAAATGACATCAGACCCTTAGTGTGTGCGATGCACTGTGCTTGACTCTTTTCTAGCGATGGTTCAAGCTCCACAGCGGATGGTTCAGGGTATCTATTTTTATCCCATTTTTGCAGATGAGAAAATAGGCCTGGAGAAGGTATGGCATATGCCCAGGGTCATGCAGCTCTTAAGAGGTGCTGGATTGTGGTTTCAAAGCCACCTCCTCCCTGCTCTGATTCCTGCAGGTTTTCTAAAACATCTTGGTACAATAAACGAACAGGGAATTATTATAAGAAATGGGATGCTATTTTATGAGGCTGAGTTTTACAGTCACAAATCTAAACATATCATCCTCTGTCCTTTTGGAAAAAATTATTGTTCTGTAACAGTACTCAGAAAATTGAACCCTAAAGCCCCAACATGCCTACTGTGTCTCCTCGGCTGTCTCCAAATGATACCCCATTATTTTGCTACAATTTTCAGCAAGTCTGCTCCCATTTTCCCCTCCCTCTGACCAACAAATACTAAACAGTTTCACTTTTTTTCCTGAACTATGCTCTCAGCCGGTTTTAATATGGGGCTCAATCAAGGTGGTGCGGCGTGGTGGCTGTGTGAGCTCTATGAGATGGAAGGATCAGGATATCTGGGAGCATGTGAATTTTTTTAAAAAAGCATATTCAGTATTATAATTATTTGGATTTGTTTTAGTGATGGTATGCAAATTGTGATAATGTTAAATACTAAAGGCATGCATAAAATATCTGTCGAAAAGGAGCATACGTTAAAATTTTAAGAAATATAATAATTCACAATAAGGTATGAGTGATGAATGTAAAATACCTGACCTTCCATGGAATATTTTAATTTTAGCTTGTGGCTATGACAAAGGAATGATGAGATTTCTACAACGAAGCAGGCCATGAGGAAGATGAAGGAGAGGAATTTAGGAGCCAGAGGATTTCTGGGAAGCACTCCAAATCATACCCCACAGAGCTCAGGGGGTTTGAAAGAATATTGGGAAGTTAGAGTCATTGGTTCCTTCCTTGACCCTGCAGGTGGTAACTCTTTCTCCGTGGATGCTCCCTGGATACCTTCGGTCCGGTGGTGTGTGTGGAGGACCTGGTGTAATGAAGGACGGAGGGCACTGGAGACCAGATTGTAGATGCACATGTTTTCTAAAAGTGTAAAACCAGCATGTTCAAGAAGAGGACTTGTGTGGGAAAGAGAACCCCACATTACCTACATTTAGATTTAACTCAGTGGAGAGATCTTTCTCTGCCTCTGGAGGAAAATTCTGGCAAGCTCCTTAGGAAAACTCCTGAGTCCAGTGGACTCAGTTACACTGAGTCGATTCAGAAATGAGAATATCCAGTCCAAAATATATACATAAAACCTCTGAACTTGACCAACATGAAACATTCCTTGGCTCCACCTGGACGTTTTCCGAGTGGGGATGGGGACCTTGTCTTCTGCTTCTCCTCTCCCTCTCTGCCCGCTGTGTTTGCTGCTGGTTTACCCTTCGGGGATTGGCATGAGAAGAGGTGAGGATACAGGACAGGGTTCATTGGGTGGCTCTGTTCATTCTGGGGGCTTGGAAAATGGTTTAAGAAGCCTTTCTCGATTGTGGACTTTGTAGGTTCTTTGGGTTTCCCTGCTGGGTCCTTGTCCTGCTGTTCTGGATGTTCCCTTGAGATTCCTTCTTCAGCTCCTGGATGTGAGTATGCATCCAGCTTCTTTCAGCTGAGACTTCCTTGTCGCTATAGGCACCCTCATTCATGATGACCTGACGACAGTTTTATTTCCTAGGTGGTACACATGTAGCTCACAGGGAGACCTCCCATGTTTCTTGGAAATATAAGCTGGTCCAACACAGCTTGCCTCTCTCAGCTCCTGCCAAACAGTTGCTCTTACATTCCTCTCTGATCCTCCTAGGAGTGAGTCAGGTGTCAGTCTTTGGCATTGTCCAGTCACAGAAATCACACCTGGAGCATCCTGAGTGATTGCCCTGGACAGTTTCTCTAGGTGAATTGTTGGAGCAGCACCTCCCTGCCCCTGAACAGAGAACAGGATGCAGAATTATAGCCCATAACACCTCTACAAAGAAAGTGCTCAACCAACCTCTCTTAAAATCCTTTTTACCCAGTTTTGTATCTTTGATCTTGTTGAGGGTCCACATATCATGGCCCAGGTTCTCTTCATTTTCTTTGTGAATTCTTACATGAAGCATGTCTCTTGGGAGGCCTGCCTCCCACCTCCCTTGAAATCCTGGTAACTAAGATGTCTGGCACCTCCATCAAAACTGCAGCATGAAGACTGATCTTCTACTCCTCTGTGCATGATCCATCCGAATCTGATGGCTGCTCTTCCAGTGGCTGCTTTGCTGAGTAGAGAGACACAGGAGATGTGACAGCAACTGATGATAGTATATGCACCACACTAACCACCAAGTAGTGGCCTTTGTGGTTGGCACAGCTAAAAAAGGCAAAGGCAAAGTGGAGGGATAAGTGGATGGAGGTAAGTCTACCTAATACCTGATGTCTGCTGTAGTGACAGAATTCTTTGGCTGAGGCTTTGACCCCAAAGCCCACTACAGTCTCCTAGGGATGGGATATAATCCTTGGATCCATGTGAACCCAAATCCCTAACCCACAGGCACTTGGCAAGGACATAGTGCCCACCTAGGAGCAGGAGGAGCTTCCTGAGAGGCTAAATACTGTGACTCACACTGTGGAACCCACAAAGCATGTCCTGTTTCATGGTCCTGACTGGGCCTTTTCTCAGCTGCTTGTGAGATACATCACTGCGCTGTTGAAACTGCGTATGTAGATGGGCTGACCTGCCCAGGCATATACAGCAGTTGAGGGCGAGGCCCAGGGAGGAGTGCACGTTGCCTGACTCCTGGGGCTAGCAGATCTCAGGGGGTGTTCCTATTGGCAAGAAAGGCCTCTTGCGTTGCAGTCATTCTGCCTAGTGGGGAAATTCACTCTCAGAAGAGCGAGGGCCTCAGAATAGCTCTGGCGAGGCTCATAAACTATTTTTGAACCTTTCTGCTTCTTGCTTTGGCACCTTGGCTCCCTGCTGTGGAAAGCAGCAGGGGTTAGGAGCCTTATCCCTGGAGTGAGGTGACCTAGGTTTGAATCTCTGCCTTTTAAATTGCAAATTGTATAGCCTTGAGTGGTGACTTTTTTTCTGGGCCTTAGTTTTCCCATCTTTAATGTGGGTAATAGCAACAAGATTAATTGAGATAATCCATGTATAGCATGTTCTGTTTCTCTATAACCATTACTCTTGTGAAATTAATATGTGGAAGCCTCCAGAAAGACAGTACTTGGTACTCAGAAACACTCACCCCTGCTTCTGAACTTGCTATATTTATTATTGGCCTAACATTGCCAAATGAGATTTTTGAAATGAAAATATCAAATTACTTGTACTCTTAAGGAAAAAATGCCCTGTGTTTATTCACCAAAATCAACAAAACCACAAAATAGCAACAACCGCGCACACACACAACACTCTGCCAGTGACTCGGGGAGTGGGAGAATCTGTCTTCAGGACAGAACCTTGTCAATCCACCACAGAATTAATAATGTCCGCAATGTTCACACTCCCACGGTTTTAGTGGAATGAGGTGCTACCCTTTCCACAGGAGTGCCGGTGGTTCTGTCTCGCCTGGAACTGCATTTCCCTAAACCAGCCTGAGTTAGTGAACAAGAGGCAGGGACAAGGAACCCTGCTGAACTGGGCAATCCTGGTTAGGAACCGTGTTTGATTCCCAGTTTCTCTGTCCCCACACCCTCAGCCCCATCTACCATCTTGTTAATATTTATAGTTGCAGTTTGCTGCTTCAGTAGAAAAAGCCAGAAGTGCTCATGGATGGCCTCATAAAGGAAACTCAATTTAGAAAGGCTTATTCACTAAGGATTTATTAGTTCTTCACACCCGGGAAGCCTGGATTTTTATTTTGTCTCAGAGTTAGTTGTGCCCCCAAACCAGCTGAATAATTCCACCCTGGTGATAGCAGGGCTGTTCGAGACAAGAGTTTTTCATCTGCCAGCAGCTTCCCCTCTTGCCTGTGGTCTCCAGGGGTGTGTGTGTGTGTGTGTGTGTGTGTGTGTGTAAGAGGTGGGAGGAACCCTCTTTCCCATGGGGGGCGGGCAGCCATCCAGGTATACCCCTCTGTACAGACTGAGCCAGGAAGCCCTAGATTTTAATAACCTGAAAACAGATGGTGGGGTTGGGGTGGGGCAGACATTTCTACAGATTTATTATTGAAGAAGACTAAAGTAAAATTTTCAGGTATCGTAAGTGGTCAGAGGGAGGTTAGACTATAAAGTGAAAAGGTCCCAGTTGAAGAATTAAATACATGTAGGAGGCAGCCTTGCCAAGGTGATCTCAAGGGGCCAGATGAGAAACTGCGAGTTAGAGAGGAAGAGCTAGTGTCCCGAGCAGGGCTGCTCAGCCTGCACTGTGCTGGTCAGGGGAGGCTCCAGGTAGAGACAGGATTTTAACCGGGTCTGCAGGCATGGGCTTCATTTGCACAGGCGAAGAGGGAGGGGGAACGCTTCATGTGAGGACTGCTTTAGAGTTCAACCAGGACTTGCCTGCCATTGAATGGGAGAACTGTTCACGATTTCAGAGCTGTGCTCAGTTCTAGCTGCATGTGCCTACACCAAGTACTTGGGAATATAAGAAAAAAGTCATCATCAGAAAACTGTCTCTGTCTCCTCCTACTTTCTGCCCAGTCCCCTAAGGCTTAATGACTGAGTAATTACCACAGGCCCATGAGAAAATAAAAGCTGTAGGTTATGCATGTCTTTAGTGACAACCACTTCAGGTGTTCCCTAAATTTGGGGGGAGCACTTCAACAATCTGAAAAACGTCCACAAAATGGGAGTCTGATCCAAAGACTCCCGACGACAAAGGGGAGGAGGCCGGCACAAAGCCTGTGAACCTCACTCTGCAGGGGGGACAGCAGGGGCACCTCCCGCCAGAATCAATGCTGAGTTACCTACCGTTTTGTAAAAACTGAGGTTGCCGATGTGGCAAAGCCAGGAGATGCGGCGAGGGAGCATTGCTTGAAGCTGACACTCTGAGGAGTCCCTGAAAAGAGGAAGATGGCAGAGTCACCAGTCGGAGCCCACCCAGTGTAGAGCAAACAGTCTTACACCTGTATTATGATATGATAGAGCAATCAGTATAAAGATTAGAGGTATTAAGAGAAAGTTAAAGGATGTACTTTTTTTTCTGTTTAATAAATCAGGGAAGAATTTTAGAAAGATTTCCTTAAAAGTTGGGCGGCAAGGCCCCTCTTCTGGGGGCTTCTTGCATTAGGTGCCCTCAGCCGTTGTATTATTTGATCGTCACAGCTTGGTGAAATGATGTAAGTTTGTTTTATCTTTAGGGAAATGGGCTCAGAGAGAAAGATAACTTGCTTGTTGTTACACAGCTAGTGAGTGGCTGAGGAAGGCTTTGAACCTACTCCTTAGGTCCCTGTAAATCACACCACGATTTATGTAGAAAACTTGTTTTTCAATAATGTGCATGATGGAAGTTATGTCATTCTGCTCTGCGGGTCCGCTGCCTGGCAGCTTGAAATAAAACCATCTGAGGACAGGCACTGGCTTGGTTTAATGTGAAAAGCCAGTGCCTCGTGACATCCCATAGTCACTAAAACGTTTTCCAAGGATAGAAGATGAGATGTGATCATTCACAAACAGTGCCTGGCACATAAGAATTCACTAAATGTTATCTATCATGATGGTAATGATGATGATGATAATGAAGACGATTAAACAGTTTCTGCCCAAAAGGATTTCCTCTGACAGACTACTGATTTCTGCAAAGTAATTGGCTAAATGGGACAGATTGTCATCTCTGCATTATTAATTATGAAGCGTTTATAAAATGGAAATGAGGAAACAGGCTCTGGCTCCCAGAGCTTAACCTCCATGTTCTACTGCCTCCTAATGGTGCTGTGGGCTCTTGTCCTGACAGGACACAGTAGGTTTTGTTTTTTTGGGGGGGTCAATGAGAAACACTGGAGAGAGGTTCTCTTTGAGCTGAGATAACTTGCTGAATGATCTTGTGGAGATTTTTCTTAGGATTACACCCAGGTGCTCCTGTGTGGTGACAGGTGTTCTCTTAGCCAATTGATGATCCAGCTCTCCTTTTGCATATCCCAGGCCCACCTTCCCTTGACCTTTCACCCCTGCCATTCTCTCTGTGAAGATGAAATACCTGGTGTGGTGAAAGCTGCCTTTGGGGCTGAGGGAAGGAGAGGGGACAGCATCTTTCAGCCTTGACGTCTATATAAGACCACCATATGTGAAATTGATTACCAAATAAGCACTACTAAAAATAATTGCTAGAGAACTTCAGGATTTGTACCTGGGTTGGTGGGCTCAGGTGGGCTTCTTGGAGGATATGACCCCTAAACTGGTGAAGCCTGAACTTGTCCTCAAAGCAGATAAATGCTAGGCTGTGTGACCTTAGTGGGCCCCTTGGTCTCTCTGTGTCTCAGTTTCCTCATTTGTAAAATTGGTATAATAATGTTACCTACCTAATAGGATTATTGTGAGGATTGAATGAATTGGTACATCCTAAGTGTTGAAAACAGTGCCTAACACCTAGAAAGAGCTGCATAATTATTAGCTATTTTTAATTGAAGACTGAGAGCATTTGGATAGTCATAGAGGAGAAGCCAGATCTCAGAGGCAGGAAAAAGAATTCAGGTCAAATTTATTCTCCCTCCCAACCACAGCAGGAGGCTCGACTCATCCTGTTTCACTAGTGACACAGCCAAGGGCAAAATTTTTATCCCTTGACTTACTGGAAAGCTAAGTGCTGCTCCCTGGGTAGCTGCGAGCTGGAAAGCAGCTTTCTGAACAGCTTAATTTGCTCTTTGGGAATATATTTGGGCCTGGGGAAGTGCTGGCCCTGAGGGGGGACAGTTTTGTTTCTTATAGAAAACATGACTTGTTGGAGATCCGGAAGACTTGCCTGCTCAGCTTCACTGGAAGCCATGCCTCAGCCCAGCTGTTGGTTAACATTTCAGTCTTAAAGGGAAGACTTGGTTCTGACCTGAGGTTGCCACTGTTCTTGAGGCATTTATCGATCATCTTCAGTGTGCCTCGCTTCTGCATTTACAGAGCGTACAATTTATTAGGTGACACAGGCAAGTAAAGAGGCAATTACCTTGTGGTGTGACAAATGCGTTCATGGGGAAAGCGTAGGGCATCGCAGGAGCAAGTGGGGAGGGAACAGCTAATGCAGTCCAGGACAGAGAGAGATGGGGTATGTAAATCAAGCCCCCAAGGAGGAGGAGGAATTAGCATTGAGCAGTGGGGCTGGGGCTGAGGGTGACAGTGTGGGACAGAGGCCGAGAGACTGTGTGTACTGACCTGCAGGTATGGCCCAAGGTCAATTCTGCAAATGTGTGAGCACATGTCCCTGTGTGTCAGGGGGAGAGGAGGACCTGATGAGACGGGGCGGGTTGGGATGGTAAAGACCTGATCTGGATTCGGGAGAAGAATGCATTTTTTTTGCAATATCTTACTGGCTGACTTTCGGCAAATCGCCTCATGTGTATGGAACTTAATTTCTTCATCTGTAAAATGGAGATAATATAAATTTGGTTTATTTCCCAAGACTATTTCATAATGATAGATATGAAAGGGCTTAAAACATACAGTATTAGACACTGTTAAGGAATCATCATTGTCATCTTAGGATTTTACCTGGGAAGGCTGCCAGTGCTTTTTTCACAAATCCACACACTGGGGGTATGTGAAAGGGAGTGATTAGGAATCCAACGCTGTTATTAGAAGCAGAGAAGTGGAACCTCTGTTTATGGTGGTGGATGGTGTTAGTCTATTATCAGAAAGAATAAATGGTCACTGATGTTGTCCGTCCCTCTGTCCCACAGCCATTTCCCACCTCCATGTGCCCAAATGGGGTGGCTGACAGAATGTGCAAAGATGGAGACTCTGTTTAAATCTCAGTTATAGAACATCAGTTCTGCTATTACTTTTCTATTACTTGGTCAGATGGCTCAGATGATGGTGGAAATATTGTGGACAGTGATAATATGATACAGCAGGGGACTTCTCACTTGGCTGAGAGGTGATGGGAAGGACTTCAGAGACAAGCTACAGGGATCAGGTATGAAGGTGGTGATCTGGGGGCTGGAAAAGGCAAGTAATCTGCCATCCCATCCCAGTTTCAAGGTCACCATGACCTTGGCAAGTTACTTTTCTCCCTGAAATCTCACTTTCTGATTAGCTGGAGACAATAATAGGACTAATTTCACAGAGTCATGAGAATATTGGAAGGTAAAATCATGACACAGTAATATAAAATGAATATGTGTCAAAGATTTTATGTAACTTTTTAATTAACAAGGAACAAGTATGATGATACAACAAGCTTAAAGGAGAATTCAAAGAACCACATGATATAGGCATTAATGCTGCAATGAATATAAAAATAGGTTGTGCACTGAATTTATCTACAAGGCAATAAATAATCAATTGCATTCCATGGGGCACATTTCATTTGCATCTCAATGGACAAAGTTATTTGCATTAGTTATTTGCTATCAGTTTTCTGTATCTTACAGAGTTGTAGAATAGTTCCAAAAAATTATAATTCAGATCTCACTGAGTTTTCCATTGAAGACAACCAGTGACCTTTTTGGTCCATTTCAAAGTCTTTCACACAATTTCTTGCACTTAATTAGAGATAACGGCATAGAGTGCTTGGCAAAGAGTAGGTGCTCAATAAATGCTAGTTATAAAAATCACTAATTAATAGTAATAATAAAAAATTGTTTCCTCTGCTGGCACAGTTATCTCTCCGAAGTAAAGTTTCAGTCATTACATAAGACCTGCTCCTCAAAAACTTTCAGTGACTCATCATTGTCTCTGAAAGAAATTCCACACATCTTAGTGGAACATTTAAGTTTCTCTGATCTGTCCTCATCCAACTTGCCGGTCAATTTCTTATACATAACTTCCTGCAAGGTCTGTCATGATGTCTGGAATTTCACCGTTAGGGCTCAAGTTCTTGGCTGCTGAAGACCTTCCGGTCTCTAAGTGCTGTCTCTGAAAATGCAAATGCCACTAATGGAGGTTTTTGCCTGGAAATGATCTGGCAGCACAACACAGTTGTCCAAGTTGCAAGTGTATTAGTAGGCTTAGGCTACTTCGACAGAATACCACAGGCTGGGTGACTTAAACAACAGATGTTTGTTTTCTAACAGTTCTCAAGGACTGAGGTCCATGACCAACGCGCCAGCTGATTGCATTTCTGGTGAGGGGTCTCTTCCGGGCTTGTAATAGCCACTTTCTCTCTGTGTCCTCACATGGCTTTTTCTCTATGCAGAAGGAGGGAGAGAGATCTCGGGTGTCTCTTCCCCTTCTTGTAAAGTCATTAGTCCTACTGGATTAGGGCCTCACCCTTACGACCTTTAGTGAAATAATTAAGGTTAAAATGGTCATATTTCCAAATACAGTTACACTGCGGTTAGGGCTTCAACATGTAAATTTTAGAGGGAGACAGTCTGGTCCTTTCTTTCTAGCAAGGTACAAGAAAACAGAGGGTGATTTAAGAAACGGAGACCCAGAAGTCTAGTTTCATTGTGTCACAAACCTGTTTTGCTGAGTCGTCCTTGTTGTAAGACCAGGGCTGCTCTCACTGGGAAGACTCTGCAGTTAACTCCCGTTATATCCCAGCATACCAGCCTTCGCTGGGAAAGGTGCCAGGTCGGTGGAGTTCCTCTCTGCCACTCTCAGCCTCCAGTGGGTATCTTACTTAAATGAAAATTCAGGATAGCTGCGTAGGCCTGGCTAAGATTTTTTACTGGGAGAAAAACACCCCAAAATGCTACCAGGATCTCTAAGAATTCTTAAGATTATGTAGTTTGCTTTTATTGGATAGCTAAGATGTAATTTTGTTTATACTATTTTTTTATCCTGATGTGTTTACTTTAAAGAAGTTTTCCTTTTGTACTGCTTTTTTTATGGACATAGGGCATAATTAGGCTTAATCATAATAATCCAGTTTATCTTGATGGAAATAGGTGAAAAAAATTACGAAATATGCATATGATTTTGGGGTAACCAAACACCTGGGATTAGCTAATAAAGTTTTCATTTTGGGGAAAGTATTATTTTTCAAAGTGTGTTATACCAAAGTCGATGATCAAGGTTTACAGAAAGACATTTGGGTAATTTCAGGAGCAATTTCAGGGCCGGCACTATCATATGAAATTGTCTGCTGAGTGGGTGGATATCACTGTTTATTACAGGTTATTTACTGGGAGCCATGTGGGACGAAAGTGTCAAGTGAGTTGAGGCAGTGAGGCAGAATGATAAAGGAAAAAAATGACCAGCTGGGTTTGTAGCTTAACAAGAGATTTTTACTAACTAGCTCTTTGACATTGGGTAAGCCCCTTAATCTCCCAGGGCATAGTTCCCTTGTCTAGACAATGAATGTTGACAACTGCTAAGGCTCTGTATTAGGATAGTTTTAGCTGTTGTAACAAACCCCACAATTCCAGTGGCTTAAACACAATAGAAATAATAATACTTAAAAGATAAAAATACTTTTGATGATTAAAGTTTTTCCTTCTTCAAATAGATTGTTGAAACTGAAGTTATAACCTTGTTGGAAATGCACAAATCAAAAACTTATAGCTCAAGTTATTTTTTTAAAAAATGAACACCCAAGTAACCAGCACCCAGGAACACTCTCCCCAAATCACTGACAGCAACAACCATTCTGACTTCTAATATTGTACATTAGTTTTGCTCATTTTTTGTGTTTTCTATAAATGGAATCACATAGCATGTATACTTTTATGTGTGTCTTCTCTGAGAGATTCAATTGTGAGATTCATATATGCTGTTGCATGTTGCAATAGTTCATGAATTTTGATTGCTTCATGCTGTTTTATTGTATGAATATATCAAAATACAGGGTCCAGCAGAAGTAAGGCTTGCTTGAGTGTGGGTGGTAGGGAACGTAACTGTCTCGCAGGAGATGGACAGCAATTTGAACATTTCACCTAAAATGTCATATGGTGTGCTTGAGTGTGATATTGTTATGTTACAGAATTACATGCTTATGATTTTGTAATAAAAGGGGCTTTATTTGTGCCAGATCCTATATATCTGTTCTTTGTTGATAGATATATGAGTTATGATGAAGGATGCTGCTATGAATATTCTTATATATTTTTTGGTACACACACACATATGTAAAATATATATCCATTTCTAGTGATTTGTATTTAAGAATTTCATTACTGAAAAATATCACAAGTTTTTTAAGTGGTTGTACAAGTTTATACTTTTACCATCAGGATATGAATGCTCTTACTGATCCTCATTCTCACCAACACTTGGTATTGTTAATCTGGTTAATTTTAGCTATTTCGGTGGGAATGAACTCTCATGTTTTAAATTTTAATTTCCTTAAAGGTTCATGAGAGCTGGCAACCTTTCATATACTTATTAGCCATTTGGATATATTTTTTGCTGACTACTTTAAGTTCCTTACCTATTTTTATATTGGGTTGTGTTTCTATTTATTGATTTGTAGGTGTTCCTTATGTTTTTTGGATATGAACTTTTAGTCAGCCCTGTGCCACTGTATTAACCTCTTTTCTAATTCTTGTTTTTTTTCATCTTTATTTATTCTTTCTCTAGTTTTCTTTGGCTTACCTGATTTTATTAATTTTTTGAGTTGGAAGCTGATTACATTTATTTTAATCTTTCTTTTAAAAAATAAAAGTATTTAAGGCAATGATTATTTCTCTGAACACTTAGCTTTTCTTGTTGGTTCTGGTATAGAGTGTTTTTTTTTTGTTTGTTTTTTAACATTTTCTACACTTGATCTTAGCCAAAAGGCTGAGAAGTGATTTTTATCATTTTCTATATGGCCTGTAATTTCAATTTGGATTTTCTCTTTGAACCAAGAATTGTTTAAGAAGAAAGTTTTCTTTTTCTGTTTTGCTGTTAATTTCTTGTTTGCTGCCTTGGGATCAGAAGATACTGTCTATACTACTACTTGGGGCAATTTATTAACATTTTCTTTGTGACCTAGTCAATTTATGGCTCTTCTAAAACCACTTGAAAAGAAAATACATTATTTATATTAAGGAAGTAGAAATTTATATTATATGTAAAATCAGTCAGCTTTATTATGTTGCCTTTTATAATCTTTTATTTAAAAACTTTTTATTCATTTGTTTGTCATGTACTGAGATTAGTTTCCTAAGACTGAAGTGTTTTCTCTACCTCTCTCTGAATCTCCTAACGAATGTATTTTATGAGTAATACTCTAAGATGTGCATACTATTTTATCTTCTTTGAGATTTGTACCCTTTGGCATTAGGGAATACCCTTCCTTGTCTTATTAAATACTTTTGGCCTGAATCCAACTTTGAACAATATTCAGGTTATTATTTTTTCTTTTCATATACATTTGCCTACTATATGTTTGCCTATTATATCATCTTCACCCCTTTCTGAGAATCTGTATTTGACACAGAACTATATGTTGTGATCCAATAGGAATATATTTTTCTTTGAAAAGGTGAGTTTAGCTCTTTCATATTTGTTTATATGACAAATACACAATGCCCCAATGCCCCAGTCCTGTATTTCTTTTTTATAGTAGATACTGTAAAAAAGTATTTTATGGCCAATGGAGAGAATTAGTGTGTTATCTTTTCTTCTTGTCTCCTGTTTCATCTCCTAATACTACAATTACATATCTTTTATACTGTTTGCCATTGTATTATTCTGTAAAATTTGGTCTTTGTCACTTGATTTTTTGTAAAGCTTAAATGATATCCTTTATCCTCGGCAGGATCATTGTATCTTCCCTACTTCCATCTTCTTTTCTCTTTCCTCTGTCAATTTTTGTTTTAATCCCATATTTTCAGGGCATATGACATTTACCTTTTGTTCTATTACTTTATACTCACATTGGTTTTAGTCTTAGTACATAATCTACTTAAGCAGAGGAGGCTGCACCCCACCAGTCTCTTTGCATTACTTGTTTCAGTACTCTCTTGGTTGGATGAAGTTTGACTTCTAGCAAATTCCTTAGAAGACCTTAGGCAAATGATCCTGTTTGTTTTATTTGAATGTAACTCAAAGTTTTGCTGGTTTACATAAAATCCTGAATCTCAGTTTATTTTATTTTTTTTTTTCAGGATTTCATGGGTATTGTGCCACTGTTTTTTCTACTACTGAACAATTGCTATGAAGATATTGGAGGCCAGGCTGGTTTTCCCTTTGAATTTGTAACTCTTTTTGTCTAGCTTCCCAAAAGTTTCCTTCTTCATCTTTGAAGTCTGGAATATTTATTAGGTTATGGGTTGGTATAGGCTGTTCAGAGTCACTTATCTTGAGGAAATGGCATGCTCTTTTAATAGATAGATTCAAGTTTCTTGAATTAAAGCTAACAATATTGTGGAAATAAACTAAGACCACCCAACCGCAAGGGCTATTGAGTCAGAGCTTCCAATACAAGCAAGTCAGCCACCATCACCTGTGTTTGGCAGTTTCGCAAAGGCAGGAAGAGAAGTGGGAAAGCTTCATGGTGAAAATGGGAAGGCTTCAGCTGTGACCTGATAGGGGGAGGGTTTAGGCATGGGGAAACATAAGTGGGGCATCCTAATGTGATTGGTTCAAGAGCATATTTGATTTTATCTGATGTTTCTAATGGGAAATTGAGGCAAAAATTAAGGAAGCTGCCAGTTATTGACCCAAACATGGACATTTTGGACTAATTGCTATGAGGGGTTTGGTTTCCTGGGCTGGTATTTTATATATGTCTGGATACTGTTGGTAAATTCGGGCTTTTGACTTTTATTTTTCCCATTACTTCAGGTTTTTCCTTGGCGTTCTCATGATGCTTACTCTGGCCGTCCTTTAACTGTCTTCCACACTGGTCGTCTTCTCTCAAGTCCTTTTACACT
This sequence comes from Tonatia bakeri, assembly GCA_004024845.1. Classification (NCBI taxonomy): domain Eukaryota; kingdom Metazoa; phylum Chordata; class Mammalia; order Chiroptera; family Phyllostomidae; genus Tonatia; species Tonatia bakeri. The sequence goes on along the minus strand of PVIA01009718.1, from coordinate 19,817 downwards.
TCCACTTAATTTTTTTCCTCTTTAAAATTTCTCTTCCTTGTATCTCAGACTGTGTCTGCTGCGTTTATTTTCCCTTTCACTCATTCTGATTTTGCCTTTATTTCTGTGCTTTATTTTTTCTTCTTCTACTTCTTTCCAGAAGGCTGCCAGCCCATATTTAATCTCTCTCTTGTGTTATTTATTCCCTGAGCTCTTGCATCTGTGCTCTCCACTCACGTTTAATAGAGGAAATTTCTTTACTAGATATTAAAAATGTTCATTTCCTCAGTGGCAACACTGATCTATGTTCCTCATTGCCATTTGCTTTTCTTGATCCTTTCCTCACTTAAAAAAAAATTCTGTATTATCTTTATGTAGAGCCTATGCTTTTTTATTACTCAGCTTAAGAGGCAAGTTATTCTTGGCCCAGTAAATTGTGTAAGGGCGGACCAACGCTATTTAGATTAGTTGAAATTTTTCTTATTATCAAGGGTTCTATGTGTGAGTACATTTAGACTTTACTTCTTTTTACCCAATAAAGAAAACTCCATTACTTTTTATTTATTATTTATTCTTAATGCATGGCTCTCTTCTCCGATGCCACAGACACAGGTCGAAACTGTGGCATGTGATTCTTTGTTTAGCCCAGCCTCTTGGTTCCTGGCTCTCACAGTGCACCACTCCCCCTGCCCGATCTGAGATTCCTGCCCTACCTACTACAAACTAACCTGTGCATCGCAGTGTGTGCCCCTTCCTAGGTACCCCTCATATGTAAAAAGCATATGTTTTCTCATGCTCTTTGGAAGCTGTAGCTGAGTATTCTTCTCTAGAATCTTCTCTTTTTCCTGCTTCTTTTTACATTGCCCCTTCTTAAAACTGTTGTTTGAAGCTCTCACCTAACCCTTAGGTGGCGAAGGGGTTGTGGTCAGTGTGAGGAATCGGAGGTTTTAACTGTCTCCCAGTTTTGTCTTTTGGTTTCTTTTTATTCTTGCTACTTTTGAATAATTTTGTATCATTTTTCAGGGAAATAGGAAGGCAATGTTGATTCTTTGCCATCATATTCAAACCATCATTTCCAGGTTTCCCTGAAGAAGACAGGGAAAGGTGGCCCCTGCTGTGACGGGGAAGGTCCCTTGGTTTGGTGGACGCAAAAGCAGGGAGTCCTCCCCTCCTGGGGCCAGATCATTTTATTCTGACTCCTCTGTTTCCCCACGAGGCTGGCATTCAGATTTTTACATCAGTAGTTTTCATTAAAAAAATTTTATAAGGTGTAACAATCATGTCTCCAGTGTTTTCTTCTAGAAAAAAAAAGTAGTAACTTATCTTTTTCCTGTCAAATGGTAAAAGACAGGCTGCAAATCAGTGTTCGAGCTAGTATTTTAGGAGAAAATTGGGAAATAAAGTTTAGACTTGGTCATGTTTTATTGGTAGCACATGTAGAGAAAAAATCTTGCAATTTTTTTCCCTCCTTGAATCAACTTTTTAATAAAATCATCCCAGATCTTGCCTTTCAAGGAAGATGAAGAGACATTAATCTGTGGGATGTGACTTCTGGGAGCTCCTGGAAAGCCTCCCTGGCCAAGAGCAGTGTATGCTTCTGGTTTTGTCTCCCTGCTTGCCTGGGAGCCGCGCGTCGGTGCTCTTCCCGTGCACTCAGGCGGAGTTCCAACAAGTGCATATGGACCTGTTAGCCATTCCTCTCATTTGATTCTCACGGCCGTCCTCTGAACAAAACCTCCCTGAGAATTTTCTGACTCTTCCCCCAAGTGTGACAGCAATGGTTGTGATGGATGTTAGACTGGGCAGTTAATACAATGGATTAAGATGCAATCCAAAATATGGAAACAAAGGGGAGGTGGTGGATACTCTTTGTCAGGCCTGAGCTTCCAAGCACACCCACCTCTGCTAAGGTGGTTAGTCAGAGCCAGGGTCTTTGATTAGAGGCTTCAAAGTGGGGGTGGGAGGTCAGGATCCAGTCTTTTATGGGCTCTGCTATTTCTTTCATTCCCAATTGATATGTCTGAGCATCTGTGCTAGGTTTAGAATTGGGAGGGAGGGAGTTAATAAGAGACCCCACTTTCACCTTGAAACTTGATCCAACTCAGCCTTTAATCAGAGCTCTGCACCTGTGTAAGCCACACTTGCTACGATGTGCATACAATGATACTCTGTTTTCCATTCTGCATTTGTTCTTTGAAATACCTTCCTAGAACTTTGCTGGGAAGGGATGGGGGCGAGGTAATAACAGGGCATGATTAAGTCATTTTTTTGTTCCTGACCATAATACCATAGTAGCACCTGGTACTCTCATATTCACTTCTCAATAAATAACCTCACTGGGATGTTGTAAAGACCAGGGGCAGGGGCAGCTCTGTAGGGAGGGGGAGAAAACCCCACCAGTTGGGAGAGAGGATCCTGTTCTGGAACACAGGGCAGTGGAATAGGAGATCCTTCTGCCAGATGAATTTGGATGAGGGTGTGGGTTGGGAGGGGTTGGTGGCAGCAGAGAATGATTTTGGGAAAACAAAATCTGATGGTGCGGTTATCTTGTTTACAATCTTTTAGTGCCCCCCACTCCCACTTACTCTGAGGATGAAGTCCAGTCACTTTAGCCTCGTGTCATGTCCTGTCCTGTCATGTCATGTCTCCACCAGTTCTAGGCACAATGACCTTAAATTCCTTAACTTAATCAAATCCCATGTTGATTTAAGGCTTTGGCATCATTTGTACTGCTCCCTCTTGAAATGTTCGACTCCCTTGGCAAATACCTAGTTATCATATAGATCACCACTTAAATTGTCACTTTACAGAGCAGGAAATATAGCAGGTGTTGTATGTTTAAACCACAAAACCCAGGTGTGTAACAAATGGAATTTATTTTTCACATATCAACTATTTTACTCTAATTCCCTATTTTGTCTAATGGCAGGAAAAGCTGCAATTTTGTTAATTCATTAAACTCGATCACTTTCAAGATTTCCTCTAATTCCAGAATTAAACTTAATTACCTCAGATGTTTCCCCACCTTTGGGTCTCTATGGGGCTGCACCTAATTTGCAGGTGTACTTACCGGTTTTTAAGGCATTTGGGGGAACATCAGGTCCCTGGGTTCTAGCCATGAAATATTCATTACTGTGACTGCTTTTTGATGCACCTCCGGTCATGGCATCCTGATGTCTGGCTTCCGTCAAGGTGTGCTTGACCATGGGGATGGTCATTGTCAGGAGAATAAACTACACCTTTGTACCACCCATGGCGGGCAACCCACTACCCAGCCTCTGCCAGCGTGCTGCTTTTCTTGGTCACAACACATCCACAAGCATGTTGACTTTCTCCCTCACAGCTGACCCCTTGGGGCCAAGTAAATATATGGATTGACTCTTTAATTATCTTCATTTTGTAGAATTGTCATGGAGTAATCTGATACTCTGACTCCTTTGATTTTGCTATTGATATTTAAGTCTAGGCTTATTTTGAAACTCAAAAACCTAGAATGGGTTGTATTTTTGTATTCTTGCTATGAAAATTCTATTCCTTTTTTAGACTATTGAATGCTTCCAACTGTATAGGGAATTCACAAGAAATCATGGGTTTTGGAGGGAAGTACTTTGCTGATTCAAAAAATTAATCCACTACAGAAGCTTCTTTCAATGTCAAAACTAGCTCAGGCTCAACTATTACAGGCTTAAATTAAGTGCTGAAGTGATTGTGTCTCTGTCATTGCCAGGTCCATGTGTCCCACCAAACTCTGAGCTTTACTAGAGGTCTGGGACAATGTCTGTATTGCTCACCACCAAGGCTTGAGCTCAAAGCACAAGACTTGATAGAGAATAAGAGTTCTACACATTCTCATTAAACTGTTGAGTAATCTGAAGAGATAGGAGATTAGTCTGACAGCAGGTGGGGTCTGGTACCCAAGGGGCAGCAGGTGGGGAACTGAATAGGGAAATGGCTGCAACTAGTCCCTCGCAGTTGGAGCAATGATGCTTTATGGGTGCAGCAAGGGCTTAAATGTTGTTGTGGAACCCACTGGTACCAGAACCATTGTGTGCTGCATAAATTCCAAGTACACATTGAATTCAGTTGGGAAGCCATTCTCGGATAGTAGCAATATGCATATAATGAGGGTCAGTGGGGGAAAACTCCTCATCCGCATGTAGGTAGCACTGTTTGCATCTACCTAGAAGCTTCCTTACATGTTTCTCCCTCTCACCGCCCCCCCCCCCCCCAATTCCCTCAAATATGGACTGACTGTAGTTTTGGCTCACTACACAGGGGGCTCTATGTTGCCACGGTGAGGAGAGGGCTTTGCAAAGTTCTGTGCCATGTGCTATAACTGAGGTCACAGGTTTCCTGCAGAACAAGTAGGCTTGCTTGCTTGAAGAAAACAAATGTTTAAAAATAACAAGCTGGTAATTCACTTTCTCATCTTATCAGGTTGTCAGGAAATTTGTGTGTGTTGTGTGTGGTTTTATAATTTGAAAAGCATATCTGAATCTTTCTTGTCAGGACTGATTATTTTGGGACTTTAAAAAGCAATACACTCAATCAGGGAGCAAAACTGTGGAAAATCCTGACTTGAAAGCAGATGGTAAGATTTCTTACTCATTTGGCTCTCAGGGAGTCTGGGCACATTGTTGGTGCTCCAGAAAGCAGGCTAATGTCTTTGGGTTTCTGTGTCAATTTATCTTCTCCAGAGAAGACGCGAGAGGAAAACATAAGTAAGTTTTATCTACATCTCTGTGTGCCTCCAGCTCCAGTAGTTGGTGGCCTAGCATTAGCTTTTAGAAATTGGACATCAGATCAAAAGCAACAACAACAACAAAACTTTTGTAAGATGGGTTCAGAGACAAGTAGGGACCTCTAAGACCAGTACTTGGCCTTCTTATTTTACAGATGAGGAAATTGAGGCCTAGAAATGTGAACTGACTTGCTCAAGGTGACATAATTAGTGGTGGAGCTGTGTCATGATTATTCAAACCACTTCTCAAACTTTTATTTCCATACAAGTCACATGGAAATCATGTTAAAAATGTAGATTCTGATTCAGGAAGACAGTGGCATGACCCGAGAATCTGCATTCTTACATGATCCAGGTAATATTGATGGTACTGTTTATTGGGTAACACTGGTTTATTACGTAGCAGGGACCTAAACCTAAACCATTCCTGAATACCTCCTTCAGAGAGGATGCTGGGTTAAGGCATGGGGGGATGCTCGAGAGCAGTCACGCAAGGCGGCCTCACTGAACAGGGCGGTCCAGCGAGGTCAGGGAAGCAAGGTCTGGTTTATGGAGCTCTGACTCTCCAGGCGAATTTTGCTTCTTTCAGTGTTGACTCTGGCCCTTTTCTTGCTTTTCCCACAGGACAGGATCTTGGAAATATGGGATACCTGTTAATCATGTAAGGAAAAATTGTAAAAGATTTTACAATGACAATACAAAATTACTGGGTACCCTATGAAATTCTAGGTCTTGTCTAGCATACTGATCTGAATTATCTGATTCGATAGTGGTCTACTTCCATTATCTTTGATATGTTATTTAATCTGCAAATTGTAGAACTCTAAGTATAACACAAATGATTTCCTGTCTGTAGAAATGCAAATGAAATTCGTCCCATAAAATGCGAGTGATTATTGCCATGCAGATATCGTCCACATCTATTTGTAAATGCATTCTAGAATTCCTGTGTCTGTCTGTTTGTTCCTTGAATTCTCCTTGGAATCGATTGTATCATTGTACTAGTTCCCTCATTACTTAATGATTTAAATAAAATATTTGACACATGTTTAGTGCAAAAGGTATGATTTTTATCCTTTTAAAATTATTGTTCTTCAAAAATCACTTGATTATTTGGTTAAATATCATCTCTAAAAGAGGTAAGACTGTGAGCATTTAGGATCTTAATTGTCAACATTTATTAAGCACTTAGTGTCACACCGCTTTGTGGAGCCTCAAAGGATCTCAAGTTGCGATGAGGCTCAGGGATGTAAAGAGGCTTCCCCAGGGACACACAGCTAGGATGTAGTAGAGCAAGGAATTATCTTTTTCTCGTACTACTTTTTAGTTATTTGTGTATTCGGATGGCCCAAGTCTTCACCATTGTCCCAGACAGTGAATCAGTCAAAGGTGGGAGAATCAAGATGTGGGAGAGGGCTTGTTGGAACTGGCGCCCTTTGCCTGTTTGGTGGATTCTTCTGGAAAGGGGCCAAGGAAAATGTGAAGGATTGTGTCTGTCATGGATAAGTTCACAGCTTCTATTGTTCATCTCAAGAATGTCTCCTGCAAATGCAGAGTGGCAGTTAAGGGTCTCTCTGTAGCTAGATGGCCCAATGCCACTGCGGATGAGTGTGGCCATGGTGACAGTGATGGCAATGATAGAAAGTCTTGGAATGAGCACATGCTTTGGAGTCAAACTGACCTGAGTTTGAATGCTGATCTGTCATTTACAAATTGTCCCACTCTTGGTAGAGTTGCTTAACCTCCCTGGATTTTTTTAAATCTGTAAAATGGGATAGCACAATTTCGTAGGCTTACTGCAAGGATTCATGAGATGACAATATAGTTCCTAGTCTGTTTTCATCAAACATTATTTCTTTTTGTTTCCCTTTACTTTCCCCATAAAATATATTAACTTAAATTCAAGTCTGTTTACCCAGATGAGAGTTAACTACTCAGTGACATTTATTGAACACTTAATTCCAGCCTTGTGGGAGAGACTGTGGGCTATGGCATAGAGAAATGTAAATGTTCCTGTGCCTGCTTTTGGTGAATGCTCAGTCTAACTGAGGAGGGTAGTAACAGATCTTAAACAAAGACATCAGTGCAATAAGAGTTTGGGGAAGCAAGGTGTCAGTGAGGTTTGGAAAAGGTGATTGTGGGCACAACATGAACAAAGATGAGGTGGCAGAAGCAGAATGGTGTGGAGGAGGAATTGATTAACTAGCAGGGAGGGTGGTGTTGGAAAGCACTGCAGCAGAGATGAGGAAAGCAGGCCCGTGTTGGCCTGGAGAGGACCTTGGGTGTCAAGATAAGCAGTTAGGGCTAGATATAGGAGGTGGCAGCCGACCCCTGGTGAATCTTGAGCAGAGCAATGAGTGATCTGCGCAAGCATGGACACTGCCTTCTGGACCTTCTCCCATGGCGTCTGTTTGAGCTCCCTGCATCTCTCCTGGAGGTCACAGGTGCCACATGCTACTCTGGCACTGATCCAGAGGTTGCCTCTGAGGAGTGGTGAGGAGGAGGCTGCAGTGGGGAAGGATCACAGTTTAAATGCCCCATGCAGGCAGTTCTCCCAGATTTCTGCATATCATACTTCCTTTTCTGAGTGTCTGTGCTTCTGATCGCTTTGGGCCGGAGGATGTTCTCTGAAAATTTTCATCATAAATCTGTTTAATTATCATTTTGCTCTCTAGGGCCTCAATTTAATGAAAAGATAATAATTTCAACTGCTAAAAAATTGAGCTTTGCTGCTTTAGTCAATATTTTTCATTACCATTGTCATTTCTAGGAAGCCTCTTCATAATGGAACTGCATATAAGCCTTTTATGAGGACTTGACAAACTTTCATTCAAAACCAGGGCATTTTCAATGGCTCAGGGACCACACGCTATGGGCTTTGGGTAAAAGGGATGAAGCAGCTTTTCTTTTTACGGATGCATAACTGCTGAGGGCCAGCGTCAGTGCAGGTATTCGCATAGTGGACAGGCCATCAGCTGTGTACATGGTCATCAGCAGGTGAAGTGGGAGACGCTGAGCCTGGAGCAAGGGGAGAAGGAGACACATGAGCCACCTGGGCGGGGAGGGAGATGCAGAATGCAACTGATGAATGATATTGACTGAGCAAAGCCAGGCAGCTACCAGTCCCTGTGACCAAGATGATAATAAAAATAACAATAACATACTTTTGCTGAGTATTTTACATACACTATTTCATTTTCGTCCTCATAACAACCCTGAAAGGTTGATGTTATTAATCTGATTTTAATAACAGACCTGGGACTAAATTCCTGGCCTTTCTGGGGAAGAAGACTGAATTCTCTACGACATTACATCACCTCTCTAGGAAGACACTTCTAAGGAGAAGGGCTGTTGGCTTGACATAAAACCACTCTTTTTAAAAAAGTATATTTTATTGATTATGCTATTACCATTTTCCCAATTTTTTTCTCCCCTCTACCCCCCTCCACCCTGTACTCCCAAACCTCCAGCATTCCCCTCCTTAGTTCATGTCCATGGGTTGTACATATAAGTTCTTTGATGTCTCTGTTTCCTATCCATTCTTATCCTCTCCCAGTCTACTTTATGCCTACCAATTATGGTTCTTATTCCCTGTGCCTTTTCCCCCATTCTCCCCACTCCACCTCCCCACTGATAAGCCTCCATGTGACCTGCATTTCTGTGATTCATTTCTGTTCTAGTTGTTTGCTTACTTTTTGTTTTTGTTTTTGTTTTTTAGGCTCAGTTGTTGATAGCTGTGAGTTTGTTATCATTTTACTGTTCATAGTTTTTGATCTCCTATTTCTTGGATAAGTCCCTTTAACATGTCAAATAATAAGGGCTTGGTAATGATGAGCTCCTTTAACTTTACCTTATCTGGGAAGCACTTTATCTGCCCTTCCATTCTAAGTGATAACTGTTCTAACCTCAGGATTGAGATGAGTCCCAAGGAATGGTGAGTCGTACTTGCCAGCACAGGTATACCTGGCTTTCTTGCACTTAGCTTTATTGCTCTTCAAAGATGTTGCATTTTTCATAAATTGAAGTCTAGATTCTCCAACAGCAGCAAAAGGATCACAACTCACTTTATGGTGATACTTGTTTTGAACCCACAATATCCCCGAGGTATGCCTGAAATTTATTTCCATGGGGGATCAGGGAGCATGTGGGAAATAACTGTGCGTGTGTGTGGAGAGGGCGGGGGAGGAAATGAATTGGGTTCTGTCAGGGTTAAAGTCTTCCAGTTGAAAAGGAGTACAGATTTTGAATATATTAATAGACAGTGGTGGTAGACACTCAGGCCACTGACAGCCCCAGTCCCCATGGGAGGATACCTGGGTGTTAGAAAGACAAGCCGAAAACTAAAGAGTGGGTGAGTTATGTCACCAAATTCACCATATATCATTAGTGGTAAAAGGCATCCTTTCTTGGGGACTTATGTAGCAAAATAACATAAAGTCCAGGGAGTGGGGTTCTTTCCTGCTTTTTTGGATAGCACAGTGGGACTGCAGAGTATTTAGAGTACCAATGAATTCTGCAAAGGTGAGCAGTAGCTTTTCCACATCTGAATTGGCCATTTTGGCACAGAAATCAGGCAAATATCCACAGAAAGAAGCCTTTGGTAGGGCCCTTGTCATGGCAGAAATGCTAGACTTTGTCAGGAAAAATTGAACAACTTTTGAATAGGGTTGGGGGGAAGGAAAAGAAAAAAGATTACAGTGTCTTTTCAGTGGATTACTAGGGATTGTATAGTGCCCCCTTCTGGATTATCTGATCTTCTTGGGCTGTGCATCCTTCATTGTCTTTGAACTTGCATCATTCAGCATTCTTGAATGCCTGTATATGTCCACTCTTGATTCTCCCTTGAACTTGTAACATCTTACTGGTTTCCTCATTAACTAATAAGTTAAATAATATTTGTTATACAGCTTCATCTTATATTTGTACCAGAATCATGCTGTTATCTTTTCTAAAATTATCCTTTAATAGCTTGTTTTAAATGTTTAGCAAACATACCCATATCTCACTTTTGATGGGTCAAATTTATTCACAAACAAGAGTGCCTGCAGCCTTTTCTGCATCTATTCTGCTAAAGGGAGGGGGCGGGGCGGGTCTGGCTTTGCTTGTTCAATTTCTTCTCTGCCTTTTTTTGAAATAGTATTCTGTCCCTGTTGGGTAGATTTTACAGACTTTGGTGATGTGGTTGGGTGGAGGGTAAAGTGATGAGGGAAATGAGGGGTTTGGATAGAGCTAGGGGAAGAGATTTTTGGGACTGGGGGAAGGTTGGGATTAAGGAGGCAGGCACTCTATGCACTGCCAGTGTGAGGAAAGTGGATGGGGAAGGAAAGAAATTCCAAGAGATGTATCCCTACGCACAGTATTTGATAATCACAAGCAAAGTTACCTTGAAAAATACAGTTGGTTTACTGGACTATGTCTCCCTAAGTGTGACCTCTCTCTGAGAAGTCGTCTGGCTCAGTCATGGTTCTGTAGGTTTTACACCAACAAACTTGCGTTGGCCATAGTACCACTTGGGATGACATTTCCACAGGGCATTTTGGTATAAACAGGTATTTTTTAATCAGAAAAATTGGCCTGGTTCCAGCTTCAGAGTTATTAGTGTGATGTTTCAGTAGAATATAAACAACAACACTACTTTTTTCCTTTCAGTGTTGTATTCCTAATTTCCCACTTTCCTGTCATATTTGCATTTGCTTGAAGTCCATGTAGCTGCTGGTTTTTACTGGCCAAACCTAACTTGCTATGGCTAAGCAGAACAATATTCTCCTTTTCTTGGACTAACCAAGAATAACTGACCAGGCCAATAATTTTTCTCTCGCAAATTTCCTGGAGCCTTCCAGCCCTCCTGGAAATATAACCTTGACCCAAATAGAAAAATTTCTTAAGAGATGCTGAATGAATAAGCCCACATCCTTAGGTCACCACCTCTCTGTGAGTGCCAGCCTCTGTGACCCCCTTCTTGGTAGCAGGCTGGGGACCACATGTTAGACTTTTGACAAATAACTGTGCATCAATGGCAAGAAGAGATCCTGCTGGTCATCAGAAGCAGCTCGAAGGGGTCCCATCTCTGCCTATTGCATATGGCATTCCCATTGTAACAAATACCCTTTTGCTAGGGTGAAATATGTGAATTTGGGTAATAATCTCTCTAGGCCTCAGTTTCTTTATCTGTAAAGTGAATGGACTGGACTAGATGATTTCTAACTATTTATGGACTTTCTGATGTTCTAAGAGCCCATGGATTTCAGGCATGAACCATAGGCGATGACAGTCTTCACATCTCCTCACTATATCACAGCCCACTGCAATTCTGGCCCTGGGCTTGAATCATCTGTTTACTAGAGCATCAGATTAACTGGAGTGAGCAGCGCTCCCTCCTTGAATATTTTGGCTGATTAAGGTTTCTCTATAAAGGACACCACCTGACTGCCAAAATCTCTCCTGGGCCCTGAATGGGAATGTGGGTGCATGCGAAGGCATGACATGTCAAGACATGTAAAGTCTCGTGAAATAATGACAAGTGATAGAACCAGTCATTGCTGACACTGGTCAATTTCCCAGTGATTTCTGGGCATAGCTTAGACATTCCTTAGAAGCCAAATAAAAGAAAAAGGAGGCACTAGGAATCAGAGGGGAGAGGAGATGCCACAGAGGGCTCAGAAAGAAGGCACGCTGAGGTGTGAACGGCAAGGCTCCCTGGCTCCCCATCTTGCTGAAAGAACTAGCTAGAACCAACAGCTGAGGACAGTTCTGGGCACCGCACACATCCTGTCTCAGTCTCTCAGCTCCGCCCTTACCCACCTGACACCTGGTGCAGAAGCCAGATCTCAGTCACCTTGAACAGGACGACATAGTTTGTATTCCTAAGCCCTACGGTTGTCGTTAAAAAATACCACCCAGGCATTGAGGTGTATAAATGTTGTTTGAGAAGTAACACTTATTTTCAGGTGATAAAAGAATTGTCTCTTTTTTTTTTGGTTATTGTTCCATCATCTCCAACTCACGGAAGGCCTTGGGTTTTCAAGAGCACTCACATGATTGCCTACCCAGTAAGAGAGGTTATATTCTCTTCTGTTGTGAGTGACAGAAGGTTTTAGGAACCTCAGCTCCCCTCTGGCCTCTCCACCTGCACTGTGTTTGTTGGGGGGAGGAAGTTTAGATCTGCCCATTTTCTAAAGTTAAATTCCTCTGTAAATTTGCCACAAATAATTTATATGGAAGGTCAGAATCCTGCGCTACCTGGCCAGTAGTGGTCAAGTTTCTCTCTGGTTTTGCCTGGAGGTACTTCTATACCACCCTCTGGGAGCATCAGGGCTTTAGCTGCTCCACTAGGTCCAGGCTCTCAGGAACACTTGTCTTCCCCTTCACTCTTACTTTTCCTGTTTGTTTCCAGCGGGATCTGTCCTTCATTTGAATTGCCACTCATTATTTTGCCGGACTACCCTTCCAGAACACACTTGCACTATTGCCAGGCCCTGGGGACTCAGCATAGCTTCCTTTTTCAGCAGAAAGCAGGTGGTTGGGTGTAGGGGGTAGAGGGCTACTATCTTTGTCTCTTTTTTTGTTTTTCTTCACATTCTACCAGAAGAGAGAAAACACACACCACTTATCTAAAATGGGGATACTTTTTGAGTGTGTTTGTTGATATTAGTTATTGATAATTACTCTTAGATAACAAGAATAAGCCAGGGCCATCCCAGACAAACAAGGATTCTATGGCTACATACCAATGGACCAGGAATACTTTGGCTCTAGGCCTCAGTTATGCCATTATGGCTGTCTGGAATGTTCTTCCTCTACCTTCCCCTGATTAGTTCCTGTTCACTCATTTTTTGGGTTTTGGTCTTAATAATGACATATCTTCTAGGAAGACTTCCCTGATGCCTCTGGGGCTGGGTCCGATGCCCTGCTTCCAAATCTTTCCTTCCCTATCAAAGACATTATGTGATATTATAGTTTCCCACTTACAGCACTCTCATTCTCCCTCATGAGTATGCACCCGGGGCTCAGAGACCGGACACTGTTTACCTTGACCCCAACGGTACCCAGCTTGGTGATCACGGCTCACATTATTCATTGCGTGCTACACTGATTTTCCTCCCCTCTCCACCTTTTCTGGAGCCTTGGGTCTTTAGTGTCTCCTGCAGTAAAACTGTAGAAGAATTGACTGTTTCTAGTTGGGTTTGGGTTCTTATTTCTGGTATTCCATGTCCTCTGATTTTCCTCCTCCCCTTTTTCACTTCCCTCAAGCTCATCCTACCCTTTCTCCTCTCTGCTCCCAGCTCTCATTGTGTCCTGTGCCCAACAGCTAAATTTCTCTTCCCACTTTTCCCTATCTTAAAACAGTGCCTAAGGCAAGGAGGTGGCTTCTGTGAAAATGCAGCCCAAGAAGAAAAGTCTCTAAGCTCCAGGACTTGGGAGTAAGAGCAATGGGAGTCCAGGCCTTGCCAGCTTAGATCTCTGCTTTAATTTTCAGTTGGTGACGAATCACTTTTTAGCAGGCCTGCATGTTTGTAAGTCTTAACCTCTGCTCCTTTCCCTCTGCAGTCTGGCCCTTTTAATGGCAGGAGGTTTGAAGCAGGGTTGCTGCTGGGCTCATGGCTGTTCACAACACTCAGCTTCTGAATCTCCAGGCATTCTGGATTTGAGAAGTGGGTAACACTGTTCTTGGTCTTCTGAGGCACCGATTGTCCCAGACCTATTTGCTAGGGAAAGGAATCTTGCTCAACACGGATGTTCCTCAAAGAAGATGAGGCTAAGATGGAAGGAGGCTGTTCTATAGTAATTTATTTCCCTGCACTGCCCTTTTACGTTTCATTTCCCTCCTTTGCTGTCCTCCCTGTGTTTTGACAGTTTTGCTTTTGGCCCCTGTTCTCTTTTCCTGCCTTAATTCAGAGCCACAAATGAATCCTTTATCTCTGTTCACCTCTGGCTTTTCTGAGCTTCTTTGCTACCTCATATGCATTAGCCACCCCCCAAACCAAGGCTGGCCATTGGCGTGCTGGAGCTGGCAGGCGCTGGCCCATGAGAACCAGCCCTGTGTGTCTCTTCTCAGTTCTGCACTTGGTAGTCTGTAATTTACCGCAGTGAGAGTGTTTACACCATAATGAATCAGCGAGCTTGGCAAACTTAGAGATCAAGGGGGTGTGTGTGCATCTACCTTGCTATTAAACATTTATCAGCACCTTCACTGGCTAAGGCATCAAAGCTCTAGCTCTGTACTGTCTGTTGTGGTAGTCACTATTCCATCTGTGGCTATTTACATTCAAGTTAAAATACGTAAAATTAAGAATTCAGTTCCCAGTTTCCCTAGCCACATTTTACATGCTCAACAATAGCATGAAGCTAGTGGCTGCCGCGTGGGTCCGTGCAGGTGTAGAACATTGCTGTCATCACAGGAGTTCTGTTGGACAGCCCCGACTGGCCTTTCTGTTCCTGCTGGATGTTTGGTGTCGTGGTTCCATTGGAGGGATGAGGTTAGAACCAGGTATCTGTGGCCCGTGGGACACACTAGGCAGAGGTAACTTAAACTAGACTTTGCAGAGTGGTGGTTGGTAAACTTCCTATGAAGGCCAAATGATCTGTTGCAATGACTAAATTTGCCAAACACACCCATGGACAATACGTACAAAACCAAGCCTGTCTGTGTTCCAGTAGAACTTTGTTTACAAAACCAGGAAGCAGGCCAGAGTCGGCCCTCAGGCCATAGGTTACCAATCCTTGATCTATTGAGCCATCTAATTCTATTTGTGAAATTTGCACATATACTTAGAAAATTCAATATGGGTACATTTTAGTTTACAAATTCACTCTGTTTTCAAAACTTTAGTAGGCAAAATTTAAAAACAGACATGATACTAAAAGGAAGAGCATTTTGAATCCCCATGTACCAATCTCCCAGTTGCAACAATTCTCATTATAAAGCAAATCTTATCTTGACATCCCCCTCATAGACTGTTTAATGTATGAGAACATTATGCGTCAAAATGCAAACCTATTTCAAAGACAACTTAATAAAATAGGATATTTTTTAATCTGTAAAGCCTAAACTTTAGATATTTTCAAAAGCAATCTTATCTGACAGTGTTTGATTATCATCTGTGACTCCTGGGAAGCAGACCTTCTACACTCACACTCTGCAATGCCGGTGGCTCTCCCCACCTTGCAGTGCGAGGTGGGATCGCACTTCATGGACGTGCTCGGAGGATGAAACAGGCTTTGGGAGCGTGCAGCACAATGCTTCCGGGCACTCTCCTAGCCCCTGGGCTGTTCTTTAACAAGCCGGGTGCTTGTCGCCAGGGAGTGACACAGACAGGCAACAAGGCTGATGTGGGCTCAGCAGCTGTTAACATGCAGAACCTTTCCATTCCCCTCCTTTGTGTCCCCCTCCCCTCTCTCTGCCCCATTTCTGCTGTGAGAAGTCTCAAGGATAGACATTCTTTCAGTGGAGAGAATCAAACTGAGAATGAAAAAGGACCTCCATGAGCATGTAGTCCAACTCTCACGAGAGCAATGAAGTGATAGGCTCAGAGAAGTGAAGGGACTGACTTAAGGTCACACAGCCAGATTGCAACAGCAGGGTATGGAACTGAGCCTCCTGATACCTAGTGAAGCATTGGCAAGGAAATGCAGAGGAGGGGCGGCCTGTCCCACCTTGCCACTGTTTCTTTGCCCCTGCCCAAGTTCCATTCATGAGACCCATGTTGCTTTTTAACTGATTCTTAATTATTTCCTGGCTAAAGCATTAGGTGGTGACTAGTGATGGTGTTGCGTTTCTCAGAGAAAACTGGGTTACAATAGCAGGCAGTGGGCAGAGACGCGATGCCCTGATGCTAGGGAACTACTATGGCTTTCAGTCTGTCCTTCCCCCTCACACAGCACCTTTCTCTCCCGCTGGCTTGCAGCAAGCTCCGTGAATGGAACACCTACACGCCTCCCCCACGACGCACACATGCAGACACTGACCTGCTGACAGGAGCTTCTTGCAGCTGTGTGACACGCTTCCTAATAAATGCACCTGCACCCCCTCCCCGACACCAACCTTCTGGAGTTTTTGACCAAAATCACACTTAAGCTTCAACCCAAGTGGTTCCCTTTTTCTCTAGACTTCCATTTCACGCGAGACAGAATCGGTGACTGGATCAGCAAACCTGATGAGTGAGTGATTCCTAACTCCCTGTGCTGTGAAAACTTTGAGCACGTTTGGACACTTCTCTGCCAAAAACTGTTTGAAGGCTCCCTTTTCCTGGCGATAGAAGATAAACTCCTTAACCTGTCCTCCCAGCCCTGCATACCGGGTGCTGCCCAGGTCTCTCTCTTCCTCTCACACACACTCCTCTTCGTAAAGTGTGCTTCAGTTCCCAGAACCAAAAGCTGTTCCCACCTCGGGGATCTCACACATTCAGTTCCTCTGCCTACAACACTGTTCCCCTGACTTTTCAACAGACCAGTGTGTACAAGTTCAAATGTCACTTCCTCAGAAAAGCCTTCTATAGCAGATTATAATCTATAGCTGCTTATGTTAGGCTGTATAACATGCACTCTGATGTGTTTTTGTTGATTTACTATTTTTCCCTCTACTTAGGCTGTCAGCTGCATGGAGAGGACCACAGTTCACTACTAAATACCCAAGCCTACTCCCGTCGTGCCTGGCACATGAGCTATACCCAACAAATACTAGCTGAATATGCCTTCCTAATTGTTTCATAGCTACATCCGATTTCCCCCTTTCCCAGTCAGATTACAGACTCAGGAGCAGGATTCCTGCTTCTCCCATTTCCACCGCAGGGACTGGCGTGGGGCTCAGTCAGCAGTTGTTCACCCGGGCACTGTTTTCAGCACGCAGAGACGGGGCCTTGGGGGTCATGGCTTGTTGGGAGGCTGTCCCTCTTATTTTGTAGTTTTCCTATATAGAATTTATGTAATAGAGATTTTAAAAAGGACTTCATTTTTTAGTGCAACTGCATCACAGCTTAAGCTAGCAGAAAGTGCAGAGAATTTTCCATATGCCCTGTGGCCCCACACATCACAGCCGCCCACCCTGTCGACATTCCCCACCAGAGCGGTCACGCGTCACTGTCCACGGACCTGCGCTGACGGTTCGTCATCACCCGAAGCCCATCAGTTACAGTAAGGTTCATTGGTGTGGTGTGTACGTTCTGTGCATTTGGACAAATGTGTGATGATGCACACCCGCCGTTACAGACCCATCTCACTGCTCTAAAACTCCTCTGTGCTCTGCCTGTTCATCGCTCTCTAGCCCCTGGAAACCACTGACTTTTGTTTTTTTACCTTTCCTAGAATGTCATATGGTGGGAATCAAACAATTTGTGGTGTTTTCAAGTTGGCTTCTTTCACTTAGTAATATTCACTTAAGTTTCTTAATATAGTTTTTTAAAACTATAATATTATCTAACTCATTTCCTCAATGTTTGCTTCACAGAAGGTCGCTGAGCCTCTGTTGAAAAAGTGACCCAGTTCAGTTACGTTGGAAAACCTGAGAGCCTCTCCTTCTTTGGGACGCCAAGTCCACATTGGCATTATTATCAACGTTTACCCCACTCTTTGCCTCAGAGACTTTTCTAGTGAGAGCTATTAATTCCTTGCCACAGGATGTGATCCATGCAACCCTTTTGGAACCCAGCTCCTTACCTACTCTCTCTCCTTCTGTTTTGATTCCTCCTCAGAGGCAGTGGCTCATTACATTGTCTTTAACTCTTTCAGTTGAAATAGTACCAGGAAGTACTTCATAAAGCAGTATGTTAGCAGCACCTCATGTTCTATGCCAAGTTTAACTATCTACCTGTTGCTGTGGTAACAACATAACATCAAAATGCTGTATAACCCAAACCAGTGGGCAGAACTAAAGTTTCTTTAAAAAATAAATCCATGGTTGCCTTGTGAAAACTGGGCACACTGATGGTGTATTAATGTAAGATCTTTGAAGAATTATGAAATGATTAAAGACATAGTCTGGCTGAAAAGTTACGAGTCATTTGTGCTTTTGGGGTAGATCCGTGTGTTTGTCTTTTCATACCGCATATGGTCACCTGAGTGCCTGTCAAACAAGCTGACATTGGAAACTGGCTAATATCTCAATTTTGCACCAGTATGACACTATATTGATATTTCTGTTCAACTCTGACAGCTGTTATCTAACACCAGGGCTGTCTGTCATGGATTGGCAGTTGACCCAGTGGAGAATGTCCTGCTGTGTCACGGCCCCGGGCGCATCTTTTTTCCTTCTGTCTGCAGTGTCTCCATCTGCACTGAGAACACTCATCCCTCAACACCACCCAGTCTAAGTGTCTCTGATGAAGTTGTGCTTAATTCCTAAGCATTTTCTTCCCGGAGAACTTTGAGTTTTTGTTGTAATTCTCATCTCTCTCACTGTTTCACAAATCCTCGTCATGCCAGTCTTCAGATTTCTTGGGGGTAATGACAATGTCATATAGCTCACCCCAGAAACCAGACTTCTGTGGCACAGAGTGGGCGTGGTATAAATGTTTGTTTAGTAAAAGAAAATGAATCACTCAAGTTTATAAAGACTTTAGACTCAGCAATTAATACTGAGATTATGAACAAACAAGTGTTGTCAATTGCTTCTTAGGCTCAATAAGTATCAGTTTAGTAAGGACAATAAAAATAATTTAGACTTTTAGTTTTCCAATAAATGATCAAAACAGGCATACACTACAAATTTGCCTCCTAGTAACAAAAGGTAGTTTTTTTTTTTTCACAGCATTTGCTATGGCAAGGCACATGTACAATTTTTTGCCTAATTAATTCTATTCACACTCAGATGTTTAGAAGTTGTTTCTTAATTTATGAAAATAATTTTAAAGTTAAGAAAGAGGTTTAGGGAAATAATTTACACTTTCGCTTTCCCACTTTTTTCTCATCAACTATGTACAAACTTTGAATTTTTTTTGTTTCATTACATGTCACTTAAATGGGTAGAATAGAGTAACTAAAAAACTAAAGGGCTGAGATGATGATAGAGATCTTGTTTCGTTGAATCAAGGAGACAAGAATGAGAATTTTTTTCTTTATGCCTTTCATCATTCCTCATCTTTGTTTTCTTTCCCTGCAGTGAGATAGAAACCCCATCGGAGCAAGACTGCTGTCTCATTTGGTCCCTGCTATATTCCTGGTACCTAATAAATGTGTAGTACACATTAAGCTTTCAAAAAATATACATAGAATGAATACTATTTAAATGATGCGATCAGAGCGGGAGAGAATGAGGACCTGAATCAGAGCAGTGGCCTTGGGGAAAGAGGGCGGGAGGATGGTGAGAGATCAGTGCAGATACAGAACTGACTGCCCCGGGGCTGATTAGATGAGAGTGCCCTGGGAAAGGGTGGAGTTAATGCAGGAACAAAGTATGGAACCTGTAGGCCTGACACTGTGAACAAAGAGCAGTTGAGTTTGGAGGGGAAGTTGCTGATTTCTGATGTAGGTGTGTTGAGTTTGAAATTCCAGGGAGAGATACCCAGTAGGCAGTTGAAAATGTGGAACTAGAGTAGAGCTTAGAAGAAAAGTCAGTGACAGAGATATTATGAGGTCTGTCCAGGAGAAGCCCAGCCATTGTTAATATAATGGGAACAGTGTGTGTGACATCGATGTAACCTGGAACCAAGGAGAGTGGACTGGAATGCACATGTGTGAATAATGACGATTTCACTGTACTAGTCAGTCGGGGTGGTAGATGCCATTGAGTGAGCGTGTGTACTGTGTGGCCATCACATTTAAAATGACTGAGTGAGTAGAGCAATGAATCTGCATCAAATTTTTTTTTTTTAAAGATTTTATTTATTTATTCTTAGGGAAGGGAGAGGGAAGGGAGAGGGAGAGAGAGAGAAACATCAATGTGTGGTTGCTGGGGGACATGGCCTGCATGTTGGAGCCCGAAACAGGATGCGTTTTTAAGGAACAATGAACAAAGAAAACTCAGTTCACCAGGGCAGAAACTAATGTTGAGAGCAAAAAGCATTTTGAGGGTCAAAGGGCTAAGGGGAGTAAGAAATATAGCTAGCCAGCTGGAGCCGGACAGACCCCCTCTGTCCCCAAGATGGAGCCACAGTGATTTATGAGA
>PVIA01009717.1:0-58297 GCA_004024845.1 Tonatia bakeri | reverse complement strand
TCTTATCCTCACTTTTCCAGTAGTCCTGCATACGAAGTTGGGGCAGTTGGGCATCTGATGTCTATCGCTAATCTGCTGGTTCATGTTCACAGCTGGCAAGCAGATGTTGCTCTATTACTTTCACGGCAGGCAGGCTAGAAAGATTGGCTTAGGGATTTTCTGGACATCCCTCACCCCAAATGCAAATTATTCCTCATTCAAAACACACCCAATCTAGACTATCACCTTGATCTTCAAAGATTCTGAGCTATAATTATTAAAGTGGATGGTGGGAAGCGTGGAAATATGCTCTGTTTTCAGCCATTGGTCTTCGTTTTAAACTTATCTTGTGAATGAAATGGAGCCTCTTGAGTCTGGCATGTTTCAGTTTTGTTTAGTTTTGGTTCTTGGATGGGGCGAGATGTGGAGACCTGGGTGAGAAGGGACTGAGCAGTGTTTCAGACAGTGTTTTACAATTGAACAACTTTGTATCACCTTGTTCGAATGGCTTTACCTACTTTTCTGTCCATATTTATTGATAGTTCAAATTTCTGAGGTTTTGGTTGGGGCTTTTGAGCATTTTTTCCCTCCCAACTTCTTAAGGAGTAGAATCTTTTTCTTGTCACTCATTGCTAGTGATCTCATTTCATCTCTTAAAAAAATGATAAAAATTACTAATTGATATACATATAGGTTCTAGAATGTAGTTTTTGAGGCTAACCCCAGCATGAAATTCAGTCCTGCGGTGATCCTTTGCAGCTATTTAAATGTAAAATGCCTTTTATGGTGATATTGGAGAGGGGAGAAGCAGGACCCCTGACATAGCTGGGAAGAGTGGAAACTGTACCAGCAGTGACCCGTAGCTCTCTGTAGTTACACAGGGTGGGGGCACACAGGCCAGTTTCACTAAGTCAGCTTTGTGGGGTAGAAGCAGGTGGGTGGCCTGAGAAATTTCAGATGAAACCTGTGGGGCTGAGACCAACACAGTAGAGGTGGCTGGATTGAATCTTAAATGAAATACTGCTGTTCTCCTTTTCCCCCCTCCTCCCCAAGGCTCTTTTATTAACACTATTAATAAATAAGAGCTTACTGAACTTGACTGTGTGTAATAAGCATTATGCTGGGTCAGGTGGGAGACACAGAACATGTATTAGAATGAACTGCATGAAATTGCTGCTACTGGAACGTTTCTGCCTACAAAAATGCCACTTTCACATAATTCATTCTGAAAGAACCTCTACCTACTCAACAGATATTCATTCAATAAAATAAGGTATGCAGATTGCCTAGCACACTGCCTGCACATAGCACTGCTATGTACATAGTAATATGTACATAGCACTGCCTGGTACATAGTAATCACTCAATAAATGTAACTATTTTGATCAATATGTTGCTGCCATGGGCAATGCTTGTAGGTTGGAAGTATATAATAATCATTCAATCAACTTTAATCAAGGACCTAACTGTGATCCTTCTGTTAAGATTGACAGGTCAAGTGATCTAAACACTCATTTTTGCACACTGCTCTCCTGCAATCTCCCAGTTACTCATGGGAGGGAAGCAACTCCCCAGGCTGCCCTGGCAGCGCGGATGGCCTCTGTTTCCTCGCGTTTCAGTAGAACAGGCAGTACTGTGGGTCTGACATCTGGGACAAACTCCAGTGTTTTCTCAGGTTTGCTTGTAACTCAACCTTTTCAGGAATATTAGTCTTGTCCCTAATTTGTGAAATCTTCATTTTACCCTGAGTTTTAATCCATAAATGTTTTCATAAAACTGCAATGTTGAGAATTATAAATGAAATTTGATGGAGATGACAAATCTCAGTTTGGGATGATTATATCTGATATAACAGCTGGAAAAAGAAAGCCAGAAACACGAGAGAAGCCAATGAAAAGCTTTCTTTGGCATGAAGCAGCATATTGTCATAATGTTCCCCCCAAATTGAATTGCCTAAAAAAAAAGAACTGTAGGAATATTTGAAGAAACACAAATATTTTTTTGAAAAGTTAAAATAAGCCCTTTTTGTGCGAGAATGTTTTCAGTACAGCCAGTTTTCGGCGCTCTGAGTTTTTCAGAGACTAGTTCATTCACCGAGGGGACAAAAAAACTTTCAGGGTTCTAAGAAGCAATTTCCAAAAACACTCCATGGACTTTCCACTCTTTTCATACGCATTTTTTCCTGTTCAGACTCAAACTCAAAAGCAAGGGGATTTATGAACTACCTGATGTACTAAATGATAAATCATAGCTCTCTGAGAGTCAGTGTCCTCTCTGTGCTTTTAAAGCTTCAGCAAAAACAATGAGAGGTCCTCGAGGAATGCCCCTGTGGACTCACGAGTTGGCGGGTTACGGTGGGAGCGATAGGAGTGCTCGTCTCCCTTGCACCCGCCAGTGTGGTCAGGGCCGGCTCCTCCAAGTGGGTGACTTTTAAGCAGAGCCTGAATGAAAAGTCTTTGAACCTGAGAAACGACTGAGCTGTTGTATATTTGCCGGGGGTGGGGGGGGGAAGCAGAGTTACTAGAGCTTAGGGAACAAGGAGGGAGAGGAAATGTTAGAAGGTAAAGTGAGGAAGCAGACAGTGGTGGGAGGCTAGGTCTTACAGAGTTTCCGAGAAAGGGAAAGGGATTTATGCCTCATTCTGGCTCCTGTCACTAATTGCATGGCCTTTACATGTAAAAAAGGGGGGGATATGATAGTACCTACCTTGTATAGTTTTATTTATTTTCGAGTTATGATTGACAAATAAAGATTGTATATATTTAGATTGTACAGCACTATATTTTTGGAGGTATGCAATGTGGTGATTTAGTATACATACACATTGTGAAATGATTACACCAGTCAAGCTAAGTAATGCATCCATCACTTCACATCGTTACCATTGTGTATGTGTGTGTGGTGAGAGCACGTAAGATCTAGCAGTAAAATCTCTTAGCAGATTTCAAGTACGCAGCCCGGTATTATTAGCTATAACCGCCATGCTCTACAGTGGACCCAGAACTTATTCATCTTCTAACTGGAGGCTTGTACCTTTGACTACCTTTTCCCCATTTCTCCTCCTCACCTCCCAACCCTTGGTAGCGACAATTCTACATTCTGGTTTTATGAGTTTGATTTTTCAGATTCCAAATATAAGTGTGATCACATAGTAGTTCTCTTTCTGTGTCTGGCTTATTCTGCATAGCAGAGTAAGTGCCCTCCAGTTTTGTCCATGGCATAGCAAATGGCAGAATTTTCTTCTTTCTCATGGTTGACTACTACTCCACGTCTCTTTCTCTCTCTCTCACACACACATCACATTTTCTTTATCTGCTCCTCTATTGATGGACACTGGACAGTTGTTTTAGATTAAATAATATGTGCAAGTGCTTAGACCTGTGCCCTTTAAATATGGTAAGTGCTGAATGAATTATAGATATTATTGTTATTAATATCACTGGAAGGTGTGGGAGGATATTAGCAGAAGTGATAGGAACTGATTGGCACTTCAGAAAATGTCACTCTGGTTGCTATGTGGAGGCTGTGGGGCGGCGAGAGGGGAGGCAGCAGACAAGTCAGGAGGCTGCTGCAACACCCAGCTGAGAGATGGCGATGAGGTGGATAGGAGAGCAGCGGGGAGGGGAGGTGGCCAGAGTGAGGTGTTGACTGGGGCAGAGCAACAGGCCTTGCTGGAAGATGGGGTGTGGGGCGGGAGAGAAACAAGTTTCAAGGTGGTGCTTCGTTTTTAGTCTAGCAGTGGGGTGGCTAACTTGGAGGGATTTACCAGCCAGGAAACACTTTGAGTCAGAAATAATGAAATTACCTTATTTTACACCAAAATAACAGGCCAATTTTCCCAAAGACAGTTAAGTCAGTGAGAAGAAAGCAAATGGGTAGGTCGGGAACATCTGCTGTGTTCCTGATGCTGTGCTGGGTGCTCTGACCTGGGGCTCTTGCTCTTTTCTCACAGAGTCTGTGGGCTATTTCTGTTTCCCTTTGTCTGGCAGAGGGAGGTAAGTCCAAAAGAAGGTAACTGACTGGCTTAAGGTCACCTAGCAAATAAGTGGCAGAGCCAGGAAAAGAACCCAAAGCCCATCCTCCGTGCCACAAGACCTCTTAAGTCATCCAGCCTTGTGTGTGATGGGAGGTGGGTGGTGGGAAGGGGCAATGGATGTGCCCATAGTTGTAAATAAATGAACCACTGGCAGAATTTCTTACTTCTTAAGCAGTTATAACCTTGGTTAGACTAGGGCAAGCTATCTAATGATGTTGGTTGCTTTTTGACTTGCCCTCAAGGCTTTCTCTTCAATATTTTATAGAATTTCAGGAGTATCTTTGAGCACATTAAAAAAAAATGATATGAAACCATGTGAACACTCAAACACTTTTCAGAAGGTCAGGCAGCTTCTTTTTTGAAGAAAGTGTTAGGCATTTCTGTTTGGGGGAATGAGTGCATTTTTCTAATTTTTATAAAGGCATCTCTGGCCCTAAAGAGGTTGAGAAGGGTAAGAATGCCGGCAGTCAGACCACTTTGGAGGCTGTTGCTATCATCCAGGTAAGCTAGAATTAGACCATGGGTGGTGAAGAGGAGCGGGTGGATTTAGGATGTGTCAACTGAATTCAGAGCATTTACACAGCAAGTAGAATGAGTGCCTTCTCTGAGTCAGTGCTGTATGCTGAAGTGAGAGATACAATGTTGAGTAGGACATGCCCCCACTCTGGTATTGCTCATGGGCTATGGGTTAGAAAGATGTATAAACAGGTTAAGCCACATGCTGTGAGGTAAGTGCTTGGATAGAGATATGAACAAAGTACTATGAGAGTCCAGAGCAAAGAATGATTAAGATTCTTAAAAAGAGAGACTCAAGGCAGGTGGTGGTATTTGAGCTGGGCCTTGAAGTATAAGTAGGAGCACACCAGGCGAAGAAAAGTATAAAAGGAACCTCAGTGGAAACAACACGTGCAAGAGCACGAAGACATAAAATGTGGTGAGGCAAGCAGGGTAGATGGGGTCAGATTGGGAAGGACCTTGAATACCTCCTTAAGGAGTAGGTTTCAATGTAGGAATATTGAATCTGAAGTATACTAATCCATGGGCAAAATATTTCAAATAGAGTAGGTGTAAGCATTTTCTCCTATAATTGAGTTTCAAACTTGAATGTACGTGAGAATTACTGTATAGCATCTTTAGGGATTTTTTTCATAATAAATTTTGCTTTGTGGGATTTTATTCTAAACTCTTGACTTAAGATGAAATTCCATTGCATTGAGTGGATGCTGTAGAAATCAGCACTAGAAGTTGCCTAGTACATTCTCAAAGTGCTGTAGAAAATTCGATGTATCAGGTAGAATTCTACTTGCAAGCAAAACAAAACTCGGCTGATATTGGCCTAACAATGAAGGGGTCAATGGTACACGTAACTGAGGTATTCGAACTGAGGTCAAGCTTTAGTATGTAGTTCAGTCAGGACTCTGACTCTCTAAGGTTTTCTCAGCTACCTATCTCCTTTGTGTGTGGATTGGACTTCAGTCTCAGTTTATTCTCAATCTGGTTCCCCTCTTTACTGCAAAAGAGCAAGATAGTCATGACTGGAGCTACCTGCTTCCTAATTCACATCTGGGAAGAGGGAAAGTCTTTTCCCAGGAGCATCAAACAAGAATCCTGAGCTTCACCCTGAATTGGTCCTCCCTAGCCCTGGGATTTTTGAGTTAGGCCTGAGTTGACAATGTCAAGAGCGATGGGATTATTGTGACAGCCTGAAACAGATTCCTGGAGCTGGGAGTCTGGGCAGTCCACTCAAACCTCACTGGGAGCGGAGAATAGATGTTAAGGAGAAAAATC
Source organism: Tonatia bakeri (assembly GCA_004024845.1). Lineage (NCBI taxonomy): Eukaryota > Metazoa > Chordata > Mammalia > Chiroptera > Phyllostomidae > Tonatia > Tonatia bakeri. Next base: position 52,494 of record PVIA01009717.1, on the reverse strand, counting down.
ACAGAGTCCATCAGAGTCACATAACAAACTACCATAACAACAAAACAAACTAAAACCCTGAATTACTTAGGTAATTGGAGAAGACACCATGGCCCAGGTCCAGTGAGTGTGGAAAGTTAAGCTTTTGGCAGATAGTTCCATATGTGCAATGGTGTTGAAGGAACACATTCATGAAGCATTTTCATGTAAATTGAGTAGAGGATGGAATGAAAACAACTTTTAAACTTGTTATAAAGAGAAAATTCCCCAAATTAATAAGTAAGATGGTAGAAAAGGTTGTTTATGGGAGCAAGTTCTTTGCAAATGGCCTTGCAAGATGCTTTTATGCATCACTGTCATGTGTTGTACACAAACCCCCATCAACTCTTCATCAAGGTGTGGTCTTCTAGTTCTACTTGACACGTGGTTAACCCAGTTCCAAATGCAGTCTTACCCCAGAGATATTAACTGCATTTCTCTCCAGATATTCTGTTAAGTAGATTTTGTTCCATTCAAAGGTCCTATCCTTAGTGGCTGAAGTCAGTAAGCTTCCTATGTAAAACTTGGATAGCACCCCACTCCGCACTCATCAGACCCTGAGGAATGTCCCATGGTGATTTTGTAGTCAGCCAGAATTTGGCTCAGTTTTCTGCTCCGCCACGGCCCAGATGTATGACCCAGGTCAATTTATGTGGCCCCGGTGAAGCCCATCTTCCTCATTTGGAAAGTGACAGTAATGCTTACCTACAATAGCAGTAGTCACACGGATGAAATGCGGCAGTGTTTGTAAAGCACCTGGTACAAAAAGTGCTCAATGAAAGCTAGCTAACGTTGATATTGAAAACTCATTTATGAACAATCCTTGGGCCAGACTTTCTTCTCTTGATTGTTCCAAGTGCAGTTTATTCACCCTGCTGTGAGCCATGAAATAAACATTTTGTTCCATTCTGGAACCTAATGTTTCTAAACCTAAAGATCTGGCTCCTAATTTTGCAGCTTTATAGCTGGTGTTTGGGTCAAAGGTGGATGTCGTAGATAAAATGGTGTTGGGGTAGGTGACTGGTGGTGGAGTTCCCATCTGTGAATTCAGGTATTTAAGTATTTTGCCACGTATAATGTGCACTTTTTTTCTCAAATTTTTGAGGGAAAAATAGGGATGTACGTTATGTATGGGTCTAATGATGACTTACCATGGGCATAATAATCTTGTGTATAATGCGCACAAAACAGGAGTTTGCCTTGTACACAGCAAAATTTGGAGTGTACCCTTTTCTCTACAATGGAGAATGAAGGTACTTAAAATTGTAGCAACAGGTTCACATGTTTCGTCCCCTCTTTCTCTGCATCAGATGTCATTGACCTTTGTTTCTTTGGTTTTCCAAAGAAAATATGGAACCTTTTTGAGCCGTTCTAAGTCCAGTGCCCAGATGCTCAGATCCTGGGTTTCCCAGCCTGATGCAGAGGCAGAGCTCCCTATATTTTAGCCCTTCCCCTCCATACCAAAGCCTGCCTGAGCCAAAAAGTGGAGGCTGGTCTTAACTCTTCTCTTGGTTTGTTAGGAATGACTCCATCTAGGCACAGGGGGAGAGGCTGAGATGCTGTCAACTCTCCACTTCCTTGGGTGTATGTGCCTGAGTTGTTGCCAGAAACTTAATGTTGTTTTAATGCATTTTTGTGCGTGTGTGAGAATCAATTTTTCAGCGCTAATGATGGAGGGTACTCACTGCCCCCCGCCCCGCCCCCATGTTTTAATGACTGAATGCCAGCTGAAGATTCAAATGCAAGGTTCATTCTGGAAGAGACAATGGTGGTTTCTCCTCTCTTTCATTCCCCGTCCTTTGCTTGGGTGTCAACACTTTAATCTTTTGCCTGGGGGGGAAAAATCTAATATACTGTAACTAGGATGTTTTTCAAAACTAAGAACACTTCAAAACAAGTTTAAATATAAATGAAATTGGTTTCCAAATGTCTTGTTAAAAAAATGCAGATGTTTTATATTTATTATATCATTTTTGTTTTAGCACCTTACAAAATTTTACAGCATGGAATTTTATTTAATGCAGTGGCATTTGAACAGCAATATTAGACAGCTGTATTTGTTTCATATTTGGGGACTTTTTTCTCTTTGGCAGGATATTAAAACTGAAACTAATGTAACCTGGTGTTTTGGGATATGTGGACGAGGCATTTTGCTTATTGGTAATTGAGAACAACATTCCCCTTCCAAATGCACCCCTCAGAAATAAGCTTTATTGCTTAGATAAGTGATTGTCCATTTTTAGAATGCCAGGAAGTTCAAACAAAGCCACGTTAAGGAAGACTTGCTCCTCGAGGGCGGGGACTATATCTCTGGACTTCTGCCGCAGGAGGCCAGGGGGGTCTAGTGAGTCTTGCTGTGGATTTGTTGCTTTTGCTGGTGTAGGATTTTGTAAGGCAATATGGCAGAGATACAGATACAGTACAGCTCAGAAACAGAATGATTTTTGGGGAATAAATAAGCCACATCTTATCTCGAGAGCCCCACTCCCGCCAGTTTTTAAGTCTTAGTTTATTTTCCACATCCTTTTAATTTGCTTTTCAAGATGCTCCACTGGTGTCTTTAATGAGGGCATTGGCTCGGTGTTCCTAGCTGAAAAAAATGCCAGCTTTTTTTCCCTCCCTTTATTTGTAAATTTTTCCTTCTACAGGCATGGACAAGTTTCTAGTTTTCTTCTAACCAAACCACAGACTCTCTGCTGATTTTCACACCCTCCAGGTCACAATGAAATCCCCTATTAATTAAACTGAAATTATGTCTGAAATAAATCATTTGGTGAAAGAAACCCACTGTGGTATTTTTTTTCTAAAGATGTTTGCAATAATTAATGAAACATTTGGTGATTGGTGACATTTTTGATAACTCTTAAAGTGCCAGAAGATGTTGATATGTAAACAATCTCTGTGGACTCTAGAGAAAAAAGTCAGATCTAGCAAGCGCTGAATAATAATTTTGGTTTCTCTAAAGATGTTGTTGCTCTTTGGAGGGTGGGGAGAGTAGGGAGGCGAAAGATGTTCTTTGAAGAGAAATCCATGGAGGGTGGAGTTGGCAAACTGTGGCCCACCACATGTAGCTGAAGGCTGTTTTCTGTAAATGAAGTTTTATTGGAACATAACTACTCTCACTGATCATGTATCGTCTATGGCTTCTTTTTCGCTACAATGGCAGAACTGTGTAGTTTCTACAGAGACTGCTGTTTGGTCCATGACACCTAAACTATTTAGTCTCTAACCCTTTACGTATAAAACTTGCCAATCCTTAATATAGGTAATGACCCCAACAGGAGTTTGGTTAAGTGGCAGTTGCTTTGTATAAATTAGAAAACCATGTCTACTCACAATGGAATGACTCGAGGATTAGGATTATTCATATATCATGTACATCACTGCTGCCATTTACTTATTCATAGCAGACATTACAAAATTACAAATCAGTCATGACACTGTACCTGGGTCTGGTCTCAGAATCTTTCTCAAAACAGTTTCCAGGTAGTCCTCATGGACCTCATGGACCACAGGTATTGGGGCAGAGAAAACCATTTGTTCCATTCCTGTATTATAGTTTTTCTGTTGTCTAAGGTATCTCCATCCAAAGTTATAATCAGAGTCATTAATAGGTCAGAGAGCAGTTCTAGGCCTGTTGAGAGGTTATGTGATGTTGTCGAGTTATTGCAAGGGTTTATGAATCTCCAAGGACATCAAACACTAAAGATAACAACAACAACAATAAACTTCCCATGTATTTTCTCATTCAATAAATGCCTCTTGAGGCTCAGCCTACAATGGGCCAGGCTGTGTTCTAGGCATTGGGATTCAGTGGGGACGTAAAACACACCAAGGCCCTGCTCTTCAAGCAGCAGAAGACAAACAGCAGAAACCAGACTATAATGGCAGTTAGTGTGGACAGCCGTAGAAAACACCAGGCAGGGTGAAGGGATGGAGTGTGCGGTGATGTTGTTTTAAGTAGCAGGGTGAAGGAAGATGTTCCAGGGGAGGTGATGTTTGAGTGGGCAGGGAGGTGAAGTGAGGGAGAAAGTTCTTTGGACACTGAGGGAAGCATATTTCCGGTAAAGAGAGCAGAGGCTAGAAGTGGGAAAGCCCTGGGTGTGCCTGGTAATATCAGGGCAGCATGCAACTGCTGCAGGGGAAACACAAGGGAGGTGGCAGGGATTTAGCTTTTGGGGCCATGAGATGGAGTGTGGTGGCTGAACCTCATTTCCCACATCTTGCCCTTTTGATCCCTCGACCACCCCCTCCCCACCCCTGGGGTGGGCAGGGCCACCCTGTCTATGGCACAGAGGAGGGCTTGCAACAAAGTGGCACATCCTGGGTCATACAGCTAAGGCTGGAGGCCAAGATCCTGACTTCCAGACTGTGCTTTTTTTTTTTTTTTAATGGATTTCTCTTTCTTAGTGAGTAGTCTGTTCTAAGGCAGGAATGTGATGAAATGCTGAAAATACTTCACTCCTCCTTAAATGTGGACTAGATTTAGTGTTGTGCTTTAAAAGAATAGAGTGTTGAAAATGGCCTATCGTAAGTTTGTAGTGAAGACAGTTGGTAAACACCCCCTAACCAAGTGATCGGGGTGAACATCTCCAGCGGAGGTGTGTGGATGTGCATGTATCGGACACCTCCTGATGTGATGTGATGAGAGGGGTTGTTCACCTCCGTGATTTTCTTCCCCCGAGCCTATAACCTCTGTCTAATCATGACAAAAACATCAGACACACCTAGATTGAGGGACTTTCTACAGAATACCTGACCAGTACTCAGAAATGTCAAGGTCACAAAGGACCTGGGAAGAATGACAAGTGACACAGGTGAGAGGAGACTGACTTGACTGAATGCAGCGAGTTATCCTGGATTAGATCTTGGAACAGAAAAAGAACATGAATGGAAAAACTAGTGAAATCTAAATCAAGTTGTAAGTTTAATTAATAGTAAATAATTCTGACAAATGATTCATGAGTTATTTAATAAATTTTGTTTGTTCTGTTCAGAGTGAGGGAAAAAGCTCCCCCAGCCATGGGTGCTTTGGGGATGACCCTAGAAGCACAATGTCCTTGTAGTGTCCTTAAGAGGCTGCTGCAGGCTTATATCCATCTCTGTTGCTATAGTCTGTGCCCTGGGAAAGTGGTCCTTCCTTGTGGGCGAGGTGCTAGGCACCGAGGAGGCACTTTCCAAACCCCTGATAGATAGGTTTTAGTGTCGGTGGTAGTGAGACATACCATAGAATGTCTCTTCTCTCTCCACAAGTCTTCTGCTTGTAGAAGAATTTGAAAGAGCAGGTAAAAATGACTTAATTAATACGTGGGGCCTGTGGGAGTTAAATATACTTAAGACTTCTTAGCACAAATGGTTGACAGAAGCAGCCCTTAATTACTTCTGCAATGCCTTAGACAGTGGGCTCTTGTTCCTGAGGGGGCTGGTGGAGATGTGAGGGGGCAGGAGGCGCTGAGGGGAGAGGGGTCTCCCAAGCTGGGATGCCATTGACCAGGTTTTAGAAACAAACCTTTCCCACCTCACTTCGTCATGAAGTTTGGCTCTTGTCACCATCGATCTTTGGGGAGTGTTGGAGGGGAAAGTTGTTATCTTTTAAAACCACCACCATCTTGTGTGTGGTTCTGCTTAATGAATGGCTTACTTTTCAAAGGAACTGAAAGCAATTAGGCAGTAGAGAGGTGGCTTTCCCACAAGGGGAAATTCAGGGACCGTTCCCAATCACTGTTCTTTCATTCATCTCCATTTCCTGAAAGAAAGGACCCAAGAGGGCAAGTCAAGAAGTAGGGGCCACCTGCCCAGGCAGCCAGTCCTGCCCTAGAGTTTCTGTGTATGCAGCTCTGCAACCCCAGGTCTCAGTTTTCTAATGATCCACTCCGCAGAGTAGTAGCTGTGCCCTCCCCAAACCCCCCGGAGCTAGGCAGTGTCATGGACACATGAGGACTTTTGGTTGACCTCTCTGTCTCTGCTCCCTAGGGGTGGGCTGCTCCAACGAGCAGTGAAGGCACCGAGCACATCTTGCCTGAGCATCTGGCCTGTGGCATAAACGGTGATACCCAGAGTTGGTCTCAGGTCAGCCTGCATCTGTCTCTTGTGCAATCTGCCCTTCTTCAGCTTCCCTGGCACAGAGCAGTGGGCTGACTTTATTCATTCTCTGCTCATTTATTCATTTGGGGAGAGACAGTGGCTCTTTAGACCACAGACTTGAGATTCATTCCTGGTCTGTCCACTTCCACGCTAGGTGACTTTGGAGAAGTTACTTAATCTCTTGAGCTTTATTTTTAAACTAATTTCTGTGAAATTTTCAATTGTATTAAAGCAAGGTTTCTCAGCCCTATTGATATTTTGGGTGAATAACTCTTTGTTGTGGAGGCTATTCTGCACATCATAGTGTATTTAGCAACATCCTTGTCCTCTACCCAATAGAGTCCAGTAGCTCCCCTCTCCAAAGTGTGACAGCCAAACATGTTTCCACATATCGTCGGATGTTCCTGGAGTGAGGAAGAGGGTCGAATTATTTCTTGTTGAGAATCACTGGCATAAAGAATGGAATGCAGATTGCATGGTTAGTAGCACTTAGAAGGAGGTTGACCTCTACCTTCCCCTAGATGCCACGGGGCTTAGCAAGGAGAGGCATAGTGGAGTTCCTGCTTTCCAGACATTTTTTTGGTCAAAGTGGAAAGAAGGGACAAAGTCAGATGAAAAGATACTTAACAATGCAAACTATGGTTGGGTTATCAGTCCCTTGAAACCATGTCATGATTGCCAAAACTGCATGTTAGAGGGATGGTGAGACTTTAGAAACAGCCCAGTGATGGCAGAGACAGCAAGTTCTGCCGTAGTAGTGACCTGCCTGTTCATGAACTCTGGTCTACTGAGTCTTCAGGGACAGGCTCACCACTCATTCAAGGGAGGCGTAGACCCAAGGACTTCTACCTAGATAGCCTACATTCATGAAGGAAAAAGAAAACACTTTCATCAGGTAAAAATATCTCCTGATAAAGGAGTGAAACATTAAAAAAATAATATTTACTCTTGGAGTTTGCATATTTTTGTGGGTTCTTCACCTGCAGATTTGACAAAAAAATTATCTTTATCTAATTGTCCCCAGCTCTTTCCTCTTTTCTTTGTTTAGCCAGTAAAGAGAATACTGACATTTGTCTGTAGTGACTGCTGTGGTTTTCCTATAAAAATATTTCCTATAAAAACATTGCCATGCTAGAATAGAAGGAAAGTATAGAATTGCGGACTGTAGAGCTGGCATGGACTTGGTGATCATTAACTCTCTGGCTTTAATGACGAGGAAAACGGGGACTGGAGGGATGCGGTAACTTGCCTGCAGTCACTCAGGGCACTGGGTCGGAGAGAAGTCTTCAACCCAGGACACCTGACTCGGGTGCTCTCTCTCACACCTCAGATCTTCCCTTTCTGATCCGCTTCTGGTATTTCAAAGGAGAACTTAAGTTCTTGCATTTTTTTTCTCTCTTAATCACTGAAATGAAAATAAGTAAAATATTAAATAATTTCCTTAGGACCTCAAGGTAAGTGTTTGATTTTTTTATTGTGGTAAAATAGGGATATTATAAAATTTGTCATTTTAACCATTTTTGCATGTACAGTTGAGTGGCATTAAGTTCATTGACATTGTTGTGCAGCCATCACCACCATCCATCTTCGGAATTCCTTCGTCTTGCCCACTGAATCTCTGGGCCCGTGAAACAACTCCCTGTTCTCCCCACGCCCCCAGCCTCCTGCCACATCCCTAATAACTACTGTTCTACTTCCTGTCTCCGTGATTTTGGCTATTCTGTGTACCGCATATAAGTGGAATCATACAATATTTGTTCTTTTTTGTGTTTGATTTTAAGTTCTTTGGTGTGTCAGTCTATTTTGAGTTTCCATTCTAAACCTCAGGGTTGTAAATGAGTCTGCTGGTATTTCCTAACCACTGTTGATTATTTTCTCTTCTAGCTTGTCTCTCTCCCATGATCCTTTCGCAGGGTGAAAAAGCAGCCAGAGAAGGGCTTTTCATGTCTCCAGCTGGGAGGGGACTGGAACCTTCCTGTATTTCCCTGCTCCCTGCAAAGGCAGGAGGGCTGTGCTAACCTGTACTCCTGGGGATGAAGTGATCCCCTGGGTTTCCAGTAACCGCTGCCATCTAAGTAAATCCCTTCCTGCCGGAAGAATAATACGAGTTGAAATGAATGATGAGTTTAGATGATGCTCAGTGTTCTTAATTTTTTTTAATTGTGGTTTTTCTATTATTTCACGCATGGTCTTAGAGGTCTTTCTGTGGGGGAAGTGTCTTAAATATTAAAAGCAAATAAATAAATAGAGGATTGTCTTTTGAGCGGCTGGCAGATTTATTTAGGTTTCAAGAGTCTAAGTAGTTGAAATTTTTAGTTTTTCTAGATCCTGTAAATGCAAGTGTCAAGCAGCTGCCAAAGTCATCAAGATAACTAAGGATTTAAACAGTTAGGTTTGTCACATTCATTCAGGGTTAGCCTGAATCTAACTTTGTCAATTCTGACAGATTAATCTTCATTCTCAGAGACTAGCATGGTAGTCATTTCCTCCCCTATAGCCTTAATATGATCTCTCCAGGCAGATTTTGCATAGGCTGCCCTTACTAAACCACAGGGGAAGGCAGTTTTCCCCTGGTACTCATAGGCAACCTTTTGCCTTGTGGCATGTGCATGTCCTGGCCCCAGACAGAAGAGTTTTGAAGTCACAGGTGGCCATCCTGTGGGAACATTTGGCTGCATGCGTTATGCTCTGTATATTGGAAATGGACCACTTTGCCAGCTGGAAAGCCAACAGGCACATTCCTTCAGCCAAGGCTGTGGTTGCTCCTTCATGGGCCATAAATGCTCTAAACTCTCACATCTCACAGTGTAGCTGCAACATTCCCATTGCTCTCTGGGAGACCCAGACAAGAGCTTTGCCACTTACCAAGATACAGGCCTTTTAGCTGGAAATATCATGTTTAAATATCAGGCATAGGCATTGAGACTCCATGTCAGTGGGTTTCAATCCTGTTTGCACACTGGAATCATGCAAAGAGCTTCAAAAACTACCAAGTAGGAGATTCTGATCTAATTGGTCAGGAAAGAGAATTCAGGGGAGGTGATTTTTTTAAATGTGTGGACAGATTTTAAGACTACCGTTTGAAATCCTTAATTTTATTTCAGAGCAAGCCATGCCTGCCTCTTGTCTGTAGTCATGATTATAATGATAACATTGATGCCGTGGACCAGAGCTAACATTTATTGAAACTTCTTATGTGCCAGATTGTGTTTGGACACTTTCACATGCCTCATCTCAGGTTACCTTTGCAGCAACCCTGTGAAACCAATGCTGTTATTGCCCTCAGTTGGGGATTTGGAAGCTCAGGCACACAGTGACCTTCCTAAGATCACCCAGCTAGTACATGGCAGAACCCAGGGTCTCATGCTGTAGCCACTGTACTGATGAAGGGTGACTGGGCTGTTAGGCTGGGTACCTCCCTCTGAAGACCCTCCAAGTAGTAGAAGCCCTCAGCCACCTCAGATCCAGCTGTTATACTGTTGTCTCATTGTGGCACTGGATATGGACATTGCCAGGCACAGAGAGTGGCAATATCAGAAAGTAGGAGACAGCCCCTGACCCCCCGACAAAGGTCTCGAGCACCCCTGGGGTCTCTCTCATGTCCATTTGGGTAGCCATTGCCAGATGGAAATACCTGCAGTGACTTCTGTGCTTAAGTGAAGTGCTGTTAGGAGGAAACATTAAGGAGCGATTGAAGGGGAGGACAATAATGCTGAGGTCTTTTCCTGACATTGCTTTAATAGGAGAATATGGAAACACAGCCAGTTCCCCTTAACTCTTACTTGACTCTCCTGTGGCTGCTTCTAAGGGTGTCAGGCTGGGCCTTGCAAACCTGTTTTCTTTGGGACCCTATCCACCTCAAGCTGTTCTGCAAGCCATTGTGGTGTCCAAAATGCCAATCATTTTTCCTATGGAAATGTGCTCTGTGTGGTTCTGGTTAATGTCCCATCTTCTCCTGCTGTCTTCCTGGACAGCTTTCATTTCCTGCTGCTTCCTGTGTCCCCCCCCCCCCCCACCTTGGTCCAAGTCCACTTCCTCTTGTCTACCTAGCACTCTTCTCCAAGCAGCTCGCATCTTCCCGCTCTGCCTCATGACTCTCTGGTCCTACTGGCTCCCACTGGCTCTCATCTTCCAAATCCCTCCCCTGAGCCCCCTTTCCCTGAAAGTCTGTGACATATGACGCTGCCTGTCACTACTTTCCCTCAAACCTTAACAATGCCAGAAGGTACAGAGATTCACTAATAACACAGTGAGTTCTTTACCTATCTTTAAGCTAATCGTCATCTGGTGGTTTTGTTGTGGCGGGTCTTTATTTATTAATTTATTCAGTCATTTGTTTATGTGGGGTCTGAAACTGGGTGGGGAGAATTTTTGCCTCCTTATACTCCCTTAGGAACTGGGCTACTGCTTGCTCAACACTAATTAGTTTAAACCTGGGACCTTTATGTTCTTGGCATAGAGATTGGATGCTTAGTTCAAAAATTAGTATTCTTGTGTTATAGGCAACTCTTCATCTTGTGGCTTGTGGATTTTTCCAAGTCATTCTCTTTTTCTATCAATTTCATTTTTCAAACTGCTTGGTGCTCATAAGGCAAATGATTGGGGAAAGTGCAGCCCAGATTAATCAAATAAGCTGTTTGGCAACAATTCCTATGAAAGACGATGTCAGGGAGGAAGTTCAGCTCTAGGCACACTTGGGTTTGAGGTCAATGGGGATCTCATTTATCTATGCCAAGCCCATTGCCCTCTGCCCTCCCTGGAGTGCTCTTTGCCCTCACCCAGTAACCTAATTTGCGTTTGAAAAAGAGCAGCAGTTGCAACAGTACCTTGAATTCCAGCATTAAACCAGCCTGAAGAGAGGATGGAGAAATGGGTGGGTCTCTGCTGGGACCTGGTGCTGTGCAGAACCCAGCAGGGGGCAAGGGACCAGATCTCCTCCCCTGGCTGAAGGTATTTCTCAGGAGGTCAAACCCAAAGATCTTGGTGAGAGGGGAGGCAAGGAAAGGGTGAAAGGAAATGAGGCAGAAGAAAGGGGGCTTTCACAAAGGAAAGTTGCTGATTCTGTCTGTGATCAATCATGCCTAACAAAGAGACCCATGACACAGGGCCTTGTTCCTCCCAGAACGTCGCCATTCTGCCTTCCAAGGCCTATCAGAAGACGCTGATATTAATTTAAATGAATGTCCCTGTTCTTGTGGCAGTTTTTCCCAACATAGTTGGAGCTGATGGACTGATGGCAGTGACTTTTTTGTTTTTTATTTTTTAAATTGTTTGATGTGGTCCTGGGAGGTAGGGACCACCTTCACAAAAAGTCACACATTTTCCGAGATGCATCCCCAAAAATGTCAACCTCAACTATAAAGCTGAAAAAAGACATTTCACATACATAAAATATGTAATTAAAATGATGAATTATTGTAAGATAGAATATTAGCCTTGTGACATTTTAATCTGAACACGAGAGAGAGGGAGAAAGAGAGTGCAATCTGAGGCGCTCAATTAAATTTAGAATTTCCCCCCTCCATTGTTATGAATAAATAGAAAAGATTCTGTAGCAGTCGGTGGAATTATTAATTGCAACTAGTGTAGAAGGTGCATGCACCATATCATGAAATGGAATATCATTGTTAGTGACTATATTTCTTGGTAATTAAGGCCCAGACTAATGATGCAAGTTTTCTCCAGCATGATTTTCATCTGATTATGAGGCTGCTTCATTAAGAGCACTCAGCCTAACGAGCTGTAGCTGTAATAAAGTAATTTTCTGTCTTGTGCTCTGATTGATAAAGAGTTTCTATAGCTAAAAGGAATTGAAAATATAATTATAATTAGAAATGGTTGAATAAAGTTATTACAGGATTGCTGAAGGGTAGTGCAATTGACACCATAATGTTTTTTTGGAAGTGAGCATCTTAAAATTAGACTTTATAAAGCAACAAAACTCCTTTGCTAATAACTGGGCCGAATGTTGCTGCTTCCATAAAATGAACATTTAGATTAAAGGAAAATGAGACTTTCCCACATTGTTCTCGACAAGAAAAACATATGCAAGAAGAATGCCGTTGCCTTTCTTCCTAGCATTCTTCCCTCGTGAAGTAAAGCTTATGAACATACTTTTTACTCCATTTATAATAATTTTCCTTCTGCCATATGTTGGAAAAAGAGCTTTTTGATTAAACTGATGTCTTTTTAAGCATACAGTATAATTTTGGAGTTTTTCCTTGCCAATGTGCAAAGAGTTATGCTGTCTTTTTTTAATATATTTATATTTATGAAGCAGCGGGTTTCATATAATTTTTCAAATTGTGTAGAGGGTTTTTTTTTCTGTCTTTGTCATGCATTGGTTGATATCAAAATATAACTGGGGAGGATACAAGAGTCCACCCCCCTTCCCATGGGAAATGCTAATCAACTTTTTATCCTAGAAACCTTATTTCTTTTTATGATGTTCACATTTATAAACCGTGAAAACTCCGTTACAGCGGTCCTTGGTGTGTATGTCATTGGATATGTCTGCAATATTGACACATAAATCTATGGCAGTGGTTTTATTTAGAATTAACTGATATACTTTGTGCTCCAAATTAGTTTCACATATTTAATTTAGTCTCTTTTGTCCCATTTTAGCTCCCTGCACTGCATGAAAAACATGCATATACTTTAAAGCTATATGGTTATGTAAATCTACTTTATGCAAACTCACCCAGATATTATTGGGCCTGGACTGAACTGAGGAGTGGATCTTCCTAGATCCACACTTTTGACTATTTCAAAGCTACGATTTTATACTAATTCTGACAACTGGAAAGACTTAAAAAATTTCTGAGAATCATTTCTAACATATTACTGGGTAATAAAAGCATGTTATTGGAATACCATTAGCAAGATTAGAGAGGAAAAAAGAGCAGGATTTTATTGGTTGTTCATTGAAAATGTTAGCTGTGATTAGTTACATAATCCTACATTAACCTGTAAATTAAAATTCCTTGGTGCAATTTGATGGCTGATTTAATTTTGTCTTTCTTTGTTTGCCGCAGGCTAATTCCATTATGAATTCTTTATACAGCCTTTTCCCTCAATGATTAGCAGCTTCTACTCAAGTTCTGATTACTATTGTACACTTAGCACTACATAAAGCCGGGGATTAATATTCCCCTGAAGAATTGTTGCTATGGATCTGCTCTATTCCTTCGAAGAGATGTTTCTGCAGCTTCAATTGTCCATAAATTATGATCTCTAGTGAATTATCAGTGGGAGTGAGCTGAGCTTAACAAGCTGAAGAGTGCACTCTAGTTCAGAGAGAAAAAAGGCAAGGGAGAAAGAGAAAAAGAGATTCTCAATTATTAATTGTGAGGTTGGATCATTCAAAAGAAGTGATATTTTCCCTTTCTCTATCCTTGTAGACATGTACAAATCAAAATGAGGTTGTGGGTTAAAACAGAAGCTTTAAAAATCTTTCAATATTTAGTGATCATAACATGCTTCAGGGTCTAAATCACCTGTAAACAGGAAGAGAAAATGCTGTTCTGCTACCTGGTAACATAGCAGGGTTATAGGATGTCTTTTATTTTGAGAAATGCCATTGTCTTATTTCTTTTAATTTTTATTAATTTATTGGGGTAACATTGATTAGTAAAATTACAGGTTTCACATGTACAATTCCGTCATACATCATCTATGTATTGTTTTGTGTTCACCACCCAAAGTCAAGTCTCCTTCCATCACCATTTATCCCCCTGTACCCTCTTCCACCAGCTCCTCTTTTCCTCTGGTGATCACCATACTGTTGTCTGTGTCTATGAAATTTTTTCTGCTTAACCCCTTCACCTTTTCACCCGGTTCCCAACCGCCTTCCCAGAAGTAGCATTGTCTTAATTTGTGAAGTGTGATTTCCCCTGTGTTAGTTTAGGGTTGTGTATTTGGGTTCCATTGTTTTAAAACATTGCTGAGAAGACTTCTAGTCATGATGGTAGTATAGGCAGACATAGCTTGTCTCTTTGCTCAACCACAACTAAAATATAGAACAACTGTCACTTAGAACCATCAGGAATACGGTTGAATGGAAGTCTGACAACTACAGAATTAAAGAAAGCACATTCATCCAGACTGGTAGGAGGGGTGCAAATGCAGAACTGGCTGATTCCACTGACATGCAATGAATAAAATTGGGGAGGGATATCTTGGAAGTGAGGAGTCCCAGCCCCACACCAGGCCCCTCCACCCAGCATTCCAGTGCCAGGAAGATAAGTCTCCATACCTTCTGACTGCAAAAACCAGCAGGGATTAAATCAGTGGAGAAACTTCTGGAGTCCCCAAGCAGTTCCTCTTAAAGAAACCACAATGGACTTGCCTACACAGACTCACTCTCTCTAAGCTCCAGCACCAGGGTAGCAGCTTTAAAGGTACCAGGGACATACTGGGAGAAACTGAGATGCCTGGCATCAAGATGAGCACAGAGCACTGTCTCTTTTCTAACCCTTCCTACACACTGAGTCACAGAGCCAGCAAGCTGCTGCTGTATTGGAGACTATCAGCCTAGCTAACACTGTTTGATCTGCCTCGGAGATCCCTAGATACTCCATCTCACCCATCTTAGAGGCCCAACCAAACTGCTTTTCCATATGAATTACTGGTCATGGTTCATGCTTCACAACTTCCTAAATCCTCCCAAACAAGCAAGAGCTGGCTTCCGTGAGCCCCAGACCTGGCACTAGCAATAGATAGCTTAGATTTATAGCTTGGCTTTGCCTAGGAATCTACAAGTCCAGCACAAGTAGCAACCACCTCAGATTGCTTTATTGCTCAGGCAAGGTGGCCCCAGGAAAAACACAGGTGGGGGTTGACCTTGGCCTACACCACCTGGGAAACCCCAGTACCCATGCACCCAGTGGACAACTACAGAACATGCGGGAGTACCACCACCCCATTCCTGCATAGCGCATCTTCCATGGAGGC
The DNA here is from genome assembly GCA_004024845.1 of Tonatia bakeri. Classification (NCBI taxonomy): domain Eukaryota; kingdom Metazoa; phylum Chordata; class Mammalia; order Chiroptera; family Phyllostomidae; genus Tonatia; species Tonatia bakeri. The sequence continues at coordinate 37,437 of PVIA01009717.1, read as the reverse complement.
TGGAGATTGGTGGTAAGTAGTCACAACCAGTCCTTGCAGCTGATTGGCCTGGGTAAATCCCTTCCATTGATCTGCCAACAGCAATCAATGCTCAATTAAAAGAGGAGGGTGTACTCAGCCCACACAAAGGGCATACCCCCAGTACCCAACTTGGGTAATAGAGGAGGCTGTGCCACTGGACCCTACAGGACAGCTACTACTTTAGGCCACACAACCAAGACATGGAGTCAAAGTAGCTCTACCTAATATATAGAAACACACACAGGTAGGCTGCCAAAACAAGGAGACAAAGAAATATGGCCCAAATGCAAGAACAGATCAAAACTCCAGAAAAAGAGCTATGTGAAATGGAGATAAGCAATCTCATCAGATGTAGAGTTTGAAACACTGTTCATAAGGATGCTCAAGGAACTTGGAGAGGACTTCAGCAGCATAAAAAAGATCCAGTCAGAAATGAAGGATACACTAATTGAAATGAACAGTTTATAGGGAAACAAGAGTAGAGTGGATGAAACCAAGAATCAATCAATGATATGGAACATCAGGAGGCAACGCCTCCCACACAGTACAACAAAAAGAAAAAAGAATCCCAAAAAATGAGGATAGTATAAACAGCTTCAAGAGTTCCAAAATTCACATCATATGGGTGCCGGAGAAAGAAGAGAAAGAGCAAGAAATTAGAAATCTATTTGAAAAAATAATGAAAGAAAACTTCTCTAATTTGGTGAAGGAAATAGACATGCAAGTCCAGGAAGCACAGAGAGTTCCAAACAAGGTGGACCCAAAGAGGCCCACACCGAGGCACATCATTATTAAAATGCATTGAGGTTAAAGGTAAAGAGAGAATCTTAAAAGCAGCAAGAGAAAAGAAGTTAGTTACTTTCAAGGGAGTTCCCATAGGACTTCTGATTTCTCAAAAGAAACTTTGCAGGCCAGAGGGGATTGGCAAAAAGCATTCAAAGTCATGAAGAGCAGGGACCTACAGCCAAGATTGCTCTACCCAGCAAAGCTATCATTTAGAATCGAAGGTCAGATAAACAGCTTCCTAGATAAGAAAAAACTAAATGAGTTCATCATCACCAAACCATTATTATATGAAATGTTAAAGGGGATTTTTTAAGAAAAAGAAGATCAAAAGTATGAACAATAAAATTGCAAAAATATGTATCTACCAACAATTGAACCTAAAAATTAAAATAAGGAAACAAGAAGAACAGAGACAGAATCATGGATACAGAGGTGGTTTTGAGGGATGCCAGATGGGAGGAGGGCAAGGGGGAATGGGTGGGGAGGTGAGGAGGTTAAGAAGGACAAACAGGTCGTTACAGAACAGCCATGGGGACGTGAATTACAGTACAGGAAATAGAACAGCCAAAGAAGTTGCACACATGACCCATGGACATGAACAATGGTGTGGGTACTGCCTGAGGGGGTGAAGGGTCCTGGGTGGAGGGGGGCCACAGGGGAAAATGAGGACAAGTGCAATAGCATAATCAATAAAATATAATTTAAAAATAAAATTCATTCACATTAAAAAATAAAGCATTACTGAGAGTAACAGAAGACATAAAGATTGACTTAAGGATTTTTCAAGATGAGGAAGGATGTTTTCGAGAAGTTAATATTTCCAGGTAAAGGTAATATGTAGCTTGGGAAGTGTATCTTAATTTTGCTTTGTTGGGACTGAAAAAGGTAGGACATTTGGGTATGTTTCCCATTAAAACTGACATCACAAGGGACTGTGTTCAGGGTTTGTTGTGAACATCAGCTTGGATAAACCCAGATACCCACCCCTCCTACTAGACAGCAGTCTGCAGGATGGATTCTTGAACTTCTTTGGGTCTCCATGGTCCTGTGACATGGGGCAGAAGCACTTACTGGCTCAGACACTGGGAGCGGGTTTAGGAGGAGAAACCCGCTGGAGTCAGGCTGAGACCACCATGCTTGATGAATGGCTTTTACCAGCACATGTTCTGGTCCAAGAGAAATAAACACTTCAGTAATGTATAGTGTAAGATGATTCTCTTTTCTTTCTTCTCCTTTTCCTGTCATTTAATTTTCTTCTTCCTTTTTATTTCCTTTCTCTTCTAATTTTCTCCCTTTCTTTGCCATTCCCCATCTTTTCTCTACTTTGTTTTTCCGCCTTCCTTTTTGGATTTCTTTTTTTCTTCTCCCCCAGCCACAGATCTCCAAAAGTCTAAAATACTGAGAATATGCTGGCATTTTAAATTTGAAGCAAAAAAGGTGAATTTTATTGCTACTTGGAAGGCAGCTGAGGGCAGAATCCTGAGGGAAGCAAGATAAAATAACAGGAGTCCGAGAAATGCACTTAACAGAACAGACACAGTGGAAAGAGTCTTTTCCAAGAATTATCACTTCCCAGTTTTCCAACTGCGAAGCAGCAAATCATATACCAAGTCAAGGCAATTCTGTTATTAGGGAAGTGGTTCCTGTGAATCATTCTTAAGTTGGAGTCTCAGATTGTCCCGAGAAGTTCCTGGAAGTAGAGTAGTGTCCATCTCATCAGTGCCTGTTCTCTGCAGCACGATTCACAGCAGTTTGGGAACGTGTACGTGCACACACATGCACACGTGCAAATAAATCCCTGCACACTTTGTTTGAGGCTTAGTGCAAGATGTGAGTCTTAGGGAGGGTGACAATACAATTCATTGTCCAAACTGTAGCACTTCCAAGAGTGAAAAGAATGTTATTAATAATAAAGCCAGGACAACAGGTGTAAGTGAGACAGCCCCTGGCAAGCAGACATGTGGTCACCTTAGTTTGAGGGGCGATTGCAGTCCTAAAGATGAATTCTCGCACAGTCCTGTGTTCACATGTTTGCCTTGCCTTTCTGATGTCTGGCATTTGAGCCTTTTTCATACTGTGAATTCAGCTCCTCAGTCTTATTAGTAGTCAGAGGCTGTCTTTCACTGTTTTTTTTCTCAGACCCCTTTGCACTAGGGCACCAACATGTAACCCTGATTTGCCAGCAGACACACCCACAGGGACTTTGGTGCTCGTGATGCAAGAAGCAGGGTCTTCCGCAGAGCTACCTGTAGTTTTCAGGTGCAGCAGGGACGACGGTCCTGACGTGGGATCCAGAGCTCAGGGCAGGATCTGTGATGCATAGCTCTCACTCTCCTCTTCCAGTCCTCTAGATCCTGTGAAAACGACTGTCTCATCATCAAGGAGCTGCTGTGAGAATTAACTGTGAAACCATATGGAGGACAGTTAGAGCATATTGGTCAAAATTCACTCCTCCATTCCATAAACAGGTGCTTGGCCTTGAAATCCAGGTGTTGGAGTGGTGGCCTTGTCCTGTCTATTACCTAAAATCCATCTCTGGTCCCTGTGGATGTGCACATTTTACTAGCAGTGGGGTTGGAACAGGGATCCAAGGGCTAGCTGGACCACCATCCTTAGAAAGTATGTGCCCTCTGGGAGCATTTAACGCTGTTTCTCAACAAGGTAACCAATGGCAATTTAGACAGAAAAGTTCTGTTCTGTGGATTGTTGTTCCTGGTCCCACCCATCACATGCTGATTGCTAATAGTGCTCTCCTTGTAGTTGTGACTACCCAAATCCCCCTCTCCACCCACTTCTAGACACCCCTGGAGAACAGTACAATCCCAGATAAGAATTTGGACCAGCAAATCTTTCACCATTTCATGACATTTTTAGAAATGTTATGTGTTTTAGTGATGTTTCAGTGCCTCTTATAAATTGTCCCTACTGAACTTCCCACTCATCTATCCTGCTGTTTAGTCCAAGTCAGCTTGGAACTGGCTCAGGGTAGAGTACCAAGGAAGGTTGATCGAAGACAGATTTCACCTAATCGATTTGGCTGAAGATTCATCTTGAAGCCAAATTTGAAGGAGAAAAAAATAAAACACGCAGCAGTTATTTTATTTTGGCTTACAGTCCTGTGCAGTAGCATTTTCACTTACCGAAGGTGAGAGCTATTTTGGGAGTGACGCCTCCTCCTAGAACTTTCTCCTTCAGAGCCTGGCGTTCAGCCTCCAGGAGGGAATCCAGTCCAGTGGAGATCCCTTAGGCAATGCCTGCTGTGTGAGGACAGTGCTGGCGACAGGAGGAGGCTTATTTTGTATTAAATAGCACCAGGAGTCCTGATTTACAGAATGTTCTCCCACAGGATTCCCTACACCTGCAGGAGTAGGCAGTTTTCCCAATGCATGTGGCAAATAATACACACTTGATGGCTGAATGATAGAATATTAGAGATGAAAGTAAATGCTTTAGTGTCTTCTCTTTTCTAAACAAGAAAAGGAAGCCAGCAGTGTTGAAATGACTTTTACTAGATCATCGTAACAATGACTCACACATATTGTGTGCCAGACGCTGTTCTAACATTAAACATTCTGAACATTAGCTCATTTGAGCCTCATGACAGTTCTGTTAGGTAGTTATCTTCCTTCTCTTCCTCCTCCTCCTCACCATCATCATCACCACCAGTTTACAGATGAAGAAACTGAGGCACAAAGAGGTTAAGAAATTTATCTATGCAAATCACATAAAATGGCAAGAAACTGAGCCAGGATTTGAACTGTGGACCTTCTGCTCCAGAGTCTGGGTGGTCCTCAATCATTAGGCTATATACCTCTGGGAGTGGAAGCAGCATTTGAATCTGAGTTAGTTCGCTCTTGGGTGTAGTAGACTTCCCCTGTTTTCCTCCCTCCCTCCCTCTCTGTCTTTTTACTTCTCTATCGGAGATAGGTATCATCTGTCTGTCTATAATGAGGACGCGTCTCCTCTGAGACTGCTCCTCTGTTTGCTGTGCCTGTCTCATTCAGACCCTCACTTTGACATTTCCATGCCCACCGCCTCTCAGTTTGTACTGCTGCCTTTCTTGCCAAATGCAAATAATGACTGTTCTTTCGCTGCTCCTTGTTTCTGGTGCGGCAGGACAATGAGGGGAGCACAGATCAACGTTTCTCAGAGCATGGCTGTGGCGAGCCTTGAAAAGAGGGAACCCTGGTAACCCAACCAGAGGTAGAGACAATTTCCTTGCTCCATTGATGTCTCTCCCAGGGAAGAGATTCTCAGTAGAAGAGCCAACTCTGGATTCAGAGGAAGTTGTGGCAGTTTAAATGGGGTGTGTGTGTGTGTAACATTTGCCATGCAGTGAGGATACAGAGGTCTCAAGCTAGGTGATGGCCTGAATAGAAAACACACTCAACACCATTTAAAGCATAAGTTAAACACTTTCCTGCTCTCATATTGGCCAGTGTGAGAGAGTGAATGAAAACTTGAAAGGGACCCACATTCTGTGGATGCCTTCTCTTGCCTTTTATTTCCTCCCATTCTAGCCACAGCCCAAGTTTTCTTTTGAGCCAAGGAAGCCAAAGAATTTTCCTTTGTCTTTGCTGAAAGGCTTGCTGTCAAATTCCATGCAAGTTGATTCTGCTGATTTGCATGAGAGGAAGTATAATCTGATGAAGATGTAAATGTACACAATTGTTTTCTTATCTGTAGGCTTTCTGTTTCTTATTTGGAAAGAGTCTGATCTGAATACGCCCATTTGAAGTAACTTATAGAAGCTCACACATTGCCAAGTGATTACATTTTAAAGATCTCTTTTGGTTCTGGCTTCTCTTTTGTATCAATTCATCTAGTTATGCTTATGAGAACTTTTGAGCATTTATATTAAAAATATTGTGTGAGATAAGATACAAATATAAGTAAGAAATGTGCCCTGCCTTGTATGAGCTTACAAGGAGACACATTTTAAAATGCATTTGTGAAGTCATTTGGAATTTGGAATGAATTTTCCATATAAACAAGGTTCTAACACATTGCAGTTATATAATACTTTACCGTTTACAAAATACTATTGTAATCCTAGGCAAGAAAACAAAAGCCTCTTTAGCTCTTTATGTAGAAACAATGCAATGAGAAACCAGTTCTGTTAAACCCCAGAACTGTCACCATTGGTATCCTGAGCTTCCTTTGCTCAGGAGTGGGATTACCAAGGTGTCAAGACATGATCTTGAGTGTTAGGTAAGGAAGACCAGTGGGTCTCAACTTTTGTATACCCCTCACTTTGGCACATTATAGTTGATACCTCCAAAGTATCTTTTGTGGGCCAAATTTAGGCTCTCTTACAAAGGTCAATAGGATCTTTCCAAATTTTGATATTGCCTGCCAGCCTCTAACAGTTTATGCAATTTTTAAATCTCTAGTTGTACCGTATATTTATCTATGTAATTATTTAAATATTTTATCTAGTTTCCCCTGGATTATCTTTTAAAAAAAAAACAAAACAAAAGTAATCTAAAACAAGAGAATGAAAATGTTAGTTTGGTGACTGAAGGCATAGATTTCATCAAGTTTATGTAAATTATACAGGTTACATCATTTTTGGTATGTTGTAACTGGGAACTCTAGACTCTTTCATCCTTAATATTAAGTTAGACAAATGAGTGTTCAATTGTGAAGGAAAGAAGAAAATGATGACATTATATGATAGAAATTAAAGACTGTGTATGAAAGACTGTGTATGAATTCTGTAAGCTTATTTCTAGCTCTCTGAAGAACAGAACTCTATGCAGGTTTAGGGTTTAGCTCATATACCTTTGATTTTCAAACATATTCCAGGGTCGGCTTGAATGGAATTAAGGGACCCTAGAACTGTGTGGGGTGGAAAGAACTTACCTCTTTAATGGAAAGGGGAGGATAGAGACAGTCAGGGCTGGAGTCTTTGAAAGGCTGCAGAGAAGCAGCAGAGCAAGGCAAGGAGAATAGTGAAGGGGAGGTCCAAATCAGCCGCAGTAGCTCAGAGGGGACAGTTTTAGAGGGCGTGAGAGGTTGGCTGGAGGGAAGGTGAGCCTCTTGCTGAGGGTGATGCTTCTAAAAGGAGACATTAGGAAGTCGTACAGAATGTTTTAGATCCCATGAGCAAGGGAAGGACGAAGTGCTCTGCTTAGGCAGACATGAAGTCACGTTTGATGGCAGGCTAAGGAGGGCTTCAGGGTTTCTACGACATTCAAGCAAAGTCTGGAAAGATGTGTAAGATTTTTTTTCCAGCCAGACGTTTGGGGAAATAATATGATGAGAACAAAATGGGATGGAATGAATGATGAGAACAAAAGTGCAGAGCAGGAAATGTAAGCATGTGTTTGGGGAACAGCGAACTGGAGGACAATTTTAGATTGGTTAAAGGTTAATTGAGAAGAGTAGAGAATAATTAAGCTGGAAGGCTAGGTTTTGGCCACATCATGGAGGTTTTGGAATTCCAAGCTAAACTCTGATTTAGATTTAGTTTGTTAACTACTTAACCTGATGGAAGGAGCCCTGAGATTTAGGAGGAAGGAAAAGCAGTTGTAAAGCTCTTACATTATTTTAGGTGAGAGTTCTGAGAGCTAGAAGCAGAGAGGTGCAGATGGGAATAGGAGGCAGTGATGGACTCAAGGGTTAGAATAGATGTGATTTGACTTGTTTAGATTGTCAAGGCAGAGAGAAGGGGAGGAGTGGAGAATGACTGAATGAATGGAAGATTGGTAGGATTATAATAGAAATAGGAGAAAGAGGCTGGGAGAAAGGAACAAGATAAATTTTAAAAGATGTTGCATTTGAGATACCCACAGAATATCTTGATGGAATCCTCTGGAGAGTTTGGTAGAATTGAAGGCATGGAATTTGAAAGTAATTTCTTGGAGGTAATGGCAAAATTAATGAGGATGAATGAGATTTCCTAAGAGAGTACCAAAGGTTAGAGGGTCAAGGCCTTGGTTCCGAATGGTGGGAATTTATGCTTTTAGGGTTTGGAGGAGGAAGTGGACCACAGAGGAGAGAGACGGAGGAATTAAGTTCGGTGTAAAGGACGACAAGAAAAGAGTGAGCTTCAAGAAGGAAGTGGTGAAGAATAGGATCAGGTGCTGGGAAGTGGCTGAGGGTGTGGCTCTTAGAGGTCACCAGAGACTCTTAAGTGAGCACATCCATTTAGAGAGAGGCTGTGATAGCTCCTGTCATATTAACTTGAGTGTCTCCATGTTCAGAAGGGAAGGCCACTGCTGGAAGTTGGAGTGTTGCAGATGAGAACGGGGCTGTAAGTGGAAGGAAGTTCAGAAGAACCATGTTGGGGAGATTCATCTGTAGTGAGGAATCAGTTCAAGTGAAACAGTATTGAGTGTTGAATCCAATCTGCATGGTTTGAGAATTTTATTAGATGAAAGTAGATGCTGAGTGTTCCCAGGGTTGGAGAGTGGCAAGGTATTTTCAGCAGCAGACCAAGGAGTTGAGGAACTCTATGGTCTTGCAGAGGAGGAGGCTGAAATGCCTGGTCTGAGGTATGGCCTGGGCAGTAGGATGAATGGTAGGTTGGTAGGCATGGGGCCCTGGTCTAAAAGAGCAGGGCGAGGGTGAATGGTTGGTTGGATGATAAGAGCATAAAATATATTTAGTAGGAGTGAACATATGGTGAAGCAAGGACTATTAGGGGCAGGGAATTTTAGGGGTTTGGATATTTTAGCTGGGGTAGTTTCCAGTATTGTGAATCTGAGGGTGTGGCTGAGAAGGTGTTGAAATAGAATGGGGATGAGGTTTTCGAAGTTCCACATGTATGGATGATGGTAAGTCAGTGCTGAAAGGATCATCAATATGGATTCTGAACTCACCAGGTTTAAAGGCAGGGGAGCAGAAAAGGAAGGAAAGAAACTACTATTTGTTGAGGGCTTACTGCGTGCCAGGCAGTATGCAAAAGTTTTTCACATCTGTTACAGCATTAATGCCCACAACAGTCTTTGGAATGGTAGCTTTCTAAACTACAGATGAGAAGTTGAAGCCTCCCAAGGTGGCCACAGTTTCCCAGGTAGCAAGTGCTAGAGACAGGCTGTGAATATGAGTCTTATCCCAAGCCTGTGCTGCTCTGAGAGAAACCATAAGCTACAAGTTGATATCATCAAAGCAGGACCTCCTGAGGATCAATAGACAGCTATGATCAGAATAAGGGCAGTTTGGTATAAATAGGAAGTGTGGATTTCAAGAGAAGAAACATTGTTTTGTGGGTGCATTGGAAGAGAGGTCTGGAAATGGAAACACAGTGCTAGTGGTGCTTGGACGTCAAATACGGTGATACTGCAGGTGTGAGAAGGGGTGGACTTTGAGGGTCTGTCTGGGGAGTTGAAGGTCCAGTTAGAGGGCTGTGGATGTATTGTCATGGTTGAGGCTTAGCCCAAGGAGCTTTACCTCCTTACTGCCTTTGAGTCAGTACAATATGACACTTGTTCTTACCCTCTCTATTTCTGTTCTCCTGTCTGCCAGGATCAATACTTAAGGATGGGCATTTCTCTAAGAGTTGTGATTGCGCTTGGTAAATATTTCAGGAGTGATTCAAATGGATTCTTTTGAATCCTGGAACATTTATTTAAAATAAGATATGTGGAGTAATAGCTGTTGTTTCTTTCAAAACTCAAAGGAGGGAATGTCCTTTGAGTTTTGTAGAAAATTGACTAAATTTGTCATCTTCTTTTTCATTTGTGGTAGGCCAATTAGAAAGTAATTGTTGGCACAGTGGTTTATGAAGATAACTGTATTTGTACTATTTGCTTCCCAGGTTCCCTGACTAAAATACATTTGCTCTCTAAGCTGAACATATTTAATTATGAACTCTCAAAATGGCTGATGGGACATTATGAAGACTTTTAATGGGCCTTGGCACTATGAATAGAGTTATTTCCTTGGCATGAATAAGAAGTAGTTGACATCAGCAAGTGATTAGCAGGCTCTTTGATGTCATGTTTTCCGACTTCTACAGGGCTATTTCTATGAGGCTGACATCCATAAGGACCAGTTGGGGCCAGCTTCAGTCAAATATTATAAAAGAGTTTAGTCATTATTTAAATTGAACTTGATCTAGGTTACATTTCTTTCATTCTTAGTGAATTTTCCCTATGTAACAAATTTATAAACAGATTGGGTTCTATTTAAAACTCCTAGGGAGAAATTTCTTTGATTTTATAGCTGTTAACTTAGAATTTCTTGGCACACTAAAATACACCCATTTTAGGATTTATTCAGGTGAATTTTTGATCATGTTTCCTTGTTATATGAAAATGTCCCAGATACATTAGAGTGAAATAAAATCATTACTTATATCTTTGAGTAGGTGTCTACTTTTTTTCTGTTGGTTAGGTGGCGTATGGCATAAGAAGAGTTATATGCCCCTGTCCTCATCTGCTGGGTGGCCTGAAGTGAAAAGAGCCACTTGTCTGTTCAAAAAATATTTACTGAGTGCCTGGTAGGTCAGGTGCAGTTCTGGGGCCTGGAATCATAGTTGGTGACAAGACAGAAGTCCTTGCCCATGAATTTCTGGTGGGAGAGACAGACAGTAAATAAATAACCAGCTAACTATACAACTTAAAATGTCAGGGAGTAGTAAGTAGTAAACAGGGAGCAGGGAAAGGTAATAGAGAGGGAGAGGAGTGTGGTCAGGGATGACCTCTCTGAGGAGATGATGTTGGAACTGAGATTGCAGTTAATGAGCTGGGGGAATTCAGCATTGGATGCTTTGCATTTGCTTTTTATGCACAGAGCGCTTTAACATGTCATTCAGATCTCAAACAACAGCCCTGTGAAGAAGACGCTGATATCCCCACTTCCAGATGAAGCAACTGAGTGCAGGCGGTTAAATGATTAGGCGGAGTGCTCAGAGCTGCGTCCTGAGTCAGACTACCTCAGTCGAAGAGGGCTCGCTGCCACACAGCAGATCAGAGCCGCCAGTAAATGTGCGCCAGTGCTCCCAAAGGAGATGCCAGAGTGGGTGTAAACTCACACAGAGAAGTTGCTAAATGCTGAGGGGGAAATGCTGGAAAGGATGGGTCCTCAGAAGTGTCCGCCTGGAGAAAAGGAGGGTGCAGTTGGTCACTCATTGCTACCTCTGGTCCAGCCACCTGAGAATGAGCTAAGACCTCCGAGGACCAATTTCTGACATTGACCTTGGGGTGTTCCCAGTAACCTTTATGTGAAGGTATTTTTTTTTAAACCTGAAAACTGCCTTCATTTAAAATGATATTCAGCAACCCCTCCTCACCAGGTTGCTCCTCAGATGTTTAAGAAATGCTGTGAAGTAACTGAGAGTAAGCAAAATGCACAACGTGCCTTTTTGTTCTTTCCTTTCCATTTCAGAGAATTCAGGCTTTCTGTAGCTCCCTCTGGTAACAGAACATCTAAACATGCTCAAAACACTGTTGTTATTTTCACTTTACCCTTGAGCAATGCAAAGAAAATTCTGTGAATTGGCAGACATCATTTTGCTAACTCTCTCTTGTACATCCTAGCTGTGCTTCTCCTAGGAAACCTCCCTTTTCCTCCCTCATTGTAAGGATATTTTCTGCTTGGTACTGGGGAAAGTACATGGTTTGACTTTGTTTTTAAATTTTGTTTCAGCCCTTTCCATTACATCTTTTAATAAGTACTGTTCAGCAGATGAATCGCTCAAACTTGTTTCTGGCTTTGGGGAAGGGGTTTTACCTTGGAATAGAGAGGCTGGGGACCCGAGTCTTGCTTCTGGCTTTGCAGAGGATCTAGTTGTTGAGGCACATGTGCCATCACTGTCTCTCCCACGGCAGACATCAGTAATTGGACCTGGCATTTTTTTCACCTTACATCTGGACACGGCCCCAGGGTCCTTCTCAGTCCATGGCAGCCACCGCTGAGTACTAGGGTTGGCCCATGAATGCAACCTTTGTCATCTCCAACCAATCAGAACAATTTTCTGCTGACAGCTGCCTTTATGGTGCCCACCATAAACTTGAAAATAATTAAAAATGCTCTTATTTTACTCTTCATATTAGCATGACAAATATAACAGGAACATAAGAGAATATAGTGGTCCCCTCTTATCTGTGAGGGATGTGTTCCCAGACCCCCCAGTGGATGCCTGAAACCTGGGTAGTACCAAACCCTAGATACACTATGCTTTTTCCTATACACACACACCTGTGGTAAAGTTTAATTTGTAAATTGGGCACAGGAATAGATTAAAAACAGAAACCACTAATAAAATAGAATAGTTATAACAATAAACTGCAATAAAAGCTGTATGAATGTGGCATCTCTCAAAATATCTCACTGTACTGTACTCACCCTTCTTGTGATGATGTGAGGTGATAACAATCAATGCCTTTGTGAGGAGAGGTGTTCACAGTTTAAGATGTAACAGCAAAACTAGCATGAATTTTTGGTTTCCTTTTTCATGATTTCATGGATAGATTTGTTCTTACCATAGATCTTAGCAGCCTCAGCATGTGACTGCTTTTCTTTCCTTATTAAGTTGAGAACTTCTCCCTTTTCCCTTACAGGAAGCACTTTACAGCTTCTCTTTGGCGTATCTGAATTGCGAGCACCACTACTTCTACACTTTGGGCATTATTAAGTAAAATAAGGGTTACCTGAACACAGGCACCGTGATGCAGTCACTTCGATAACCCCGCTGGCTCCTGAGTGACTGACGAGCAGGGAGCACGTGCAGCATGGACGTGCCGGACAAAGGGGTGATTCACGTCCAGGGTAGGCGGGAGTGGGATGGCGTGAGACTTCATCATACTATTCAGAATAGTGGAAATAGAAAACTTATGAATTGTTATTTTTAAAATTTAATCTTTATTGTATTTTTTCCATAACCATTGAGTCCCTTATATCCCCCTCCCTAAACAGTCACCACACTGTAGTCCACGTCCATGAGTCCTTTTTCCTTTTTGCTCAATTCCTCCACCCCCTAAACTGCCTCCCTCACTAGCTGTCATCCTGCTCTCCACTTACGAGTCTGTCCTCATTTTCCTTGTTAGATCAGTTTGTTCCTTAGATTCCACATATGAGTGAAATCGTATGGTGTTTGTCTTTCTCTGGCTGGCTTTCTTCAGTTAGCATCATGTTCTCTAGGTCCATCCATTCTGTCGCAAAGGGTAAAATTTTCTTCTTTTTTATGGCCGAGTAGTATTCCACTGTGCAAATGTCCCACAGTTGTTTTCTCCACTCATCTATTGATGGACACTGGGCTGCTTACATATCTTGGTGATTGTAAATAATGCAGTGAACAAAGGGTTGCTTATGTTCTTTCAAATCAGTGTTTTGGGTTTCTTTGGATATATCCTCAGAAGTGGGATTGCTGGGTCAAGACACAGATGCATTTTAAATTTTTTGAGTATCTCCATACTGCTTTCCACAGTGGCTGCATCAGTGTGTATTCCCACCAACAGTGCAAAAGTGTTTCCCTTTCTCCACATCTTTGCCAGCACTTGTTGTTTATTGATCTATTGATGATAGCCATTTTGACAGGTGTGAGATGGTATGGTTGTGGTTTTAATCTGTATCTCTCTGGTGGCTAGTGACACTGAGCATCTTTTCATGTCTATTGGCCATCTGTATATTCTCTTTGGAGAAGTGTCCATTCAGGTCCTTTGCCCATTTTTTAATTGGGTTGTTTGGTTTTTTGGTCTTGAGTTTTGTAAGTTCTTTATACATTTTGGATTATTAATCCCTTATCAGATGTATCGGTGAATATGTTCTCCCATTCTGTTGGTTGTCTTTTTATTTTGTAATGATTTTCCTTGGCTGTGCAAAAACTTTTTAGTTTGATGTAGTTCCATTTATTTTTTTCTTTTGTTTCCCTTGCCTGGGGAGCCATATCCAATAAAAGACTTATGAGTTGTTTATTTCTGGAATTTGATATTAATATTTTTGGACCCAGGTTGACCACAGGTAACTGAAGCCTTGGACAGTGAAACCTCGGATGAGGGTGGATGACTGTGTCTTCAGTTACCAGCATGAGAAGATGGTGTGTTGGAGTCTTTGGGAGGGAGTCCAGACACATACATTTCAAAGAGTTCCTTAGGTTTTGCTAACATTGCCACCTCTGGGTTGAGAAACAGAGTACATGCCGTTGGTTTTTGGCCCAGGCATTCATCTCACCACGGAGTGTGGGCACCCTTCGGGGGAAGAGAGAACTGGAAAGCATCTGGAGTGTGTAAGAAGCCCTAAGAGGGCCAATTCCACTTGACTTAACCACTCATCTTCATCCCAGGGAGCTGTAGCAGAGGCTGTGTGTCCTGAGAACAGTGAGGCAAGTCTTCCCCTGTCCAAGCAAAGGGGTTGCGAGCTGGCCCTGCTTTTCCTAGGACTCATTTCAGGCCCAGAAAGAAGATGATCTCCCTTGGTAGAGGGGCCGGTGCTCCCGTCAGCATGAAGCTGGCCGGGCACACCTGGCCGGCGCAGGAGGCAAGTCCTCTCACAAAGACCCCAATTGTAGCTTCCAGGAGAGAACTTCTCAGAATGTTCAAAAACAAGTTGTGAAAATATTTTTTTGGAGGCACCTCATTAGTTTTCACAATAAATGCTCATAACTGGAAGTAATGATTTGGCAATTCTAAGTGAAACTGCAAGTAGGAGCGGCAGACCTATTTCTAGAGAAACAAACAGTGCTGCCTCCCATTGAGCTCAGTCGTACTTTGAACTTTCCTAGAGTTTATTTTCCCCAAGGACCTTTGAGAACTGAGCAAATACCAGTTCATCAATAATAGCTGTGTTTGTAGATGGTCTACGCCAAAGGACTCAGTTTTTGGAGGTGGCTTCTGTGTGCATGTTGTCCAGATCATCTGAGAGCGGCCTTTTATTTCTGTTCCACAGTCAGCGGTGTGCAGGGCTAGTGCCATGGAGCAGGGTGAGCAGGAAACATTACGGCTGCTGGTCTTCACAGGAGACCCAAGGCTCCGGGAGTCTGCCTGGCACGTGTTCTAGCATTCATGCCAGTCTGCTGTTCCCTGAAATAATTTGTGCACTTGTTTATACATTCAATTATTCAACTAAAGTTAATGATTGCCTACTGTATGCTGAGCCCTAGACTCTGTGCTGGGAAACATGATACTCATCTGGCAAAACCTGCCCTCAGAGTCTAGTGGGGAAAACAATCCCATCCATAGATGTTTTGAAGCAGTGGATCAAGACATGATAGAGAAAATGTCCTGAACTTTCTAATGCATAAGCAAAATTCTCTAATCCTGATTATAGAGTAGAGAAAGGTGTCAGGAAGAAGTTTCATTGAGAAGGAGACAAATAACCTGCATCTTACTGGATACTCAGTAGGATGCCATTCTTCTTTTTTTTTTTTCCCTCTGATTCTAGGTGGCCCTGGTATCTTCCAAAGTTAGACAAACAGAAGGAGCCTTTAGTGATGCAACTGAGGCAAAAGATGAGACAAAGATCCTTTGGGCATAAAAATGCACAGGAGGTATGCCCAGAGGTGGTCAGTGGTGGCCGGATGAAGTGTTATGGCCTTGTAGATGTTCCACTCTCAGGCTGCAGCATGGTTGCCCTTTTCTTTCTTCCCCCTCCCCGTAATCACAGCTTCTCTGAAAGCTGTTTGTCAAACCTGCCATTCTATGAGCAGTACCTCCTAATCTATCAGCCTTTCATCCTCCTCTAGACCCCTAATTTATTTGTCCATATGCCACTCTTTCACTCCCCACCCCTCCCCTTGTCATAATTACTTCCTTTCCCAGCACAGATTCCACAATCCAATATTAAAAGCGCTTCCTTGTGAAGACCTTGCTCCCTGGTTTCTCTCTCACTCCTTGATACTCATCTGGCAAAATCCTAACCATTCTTAATACCATCTACCTTTTGCCTGCCTGCCTGTCTGTCTCATACCTGAACCTAAGCAACTAATAAGCAGGAGAACAACACCTGGCCATACCTTTGATGCATGAGAAAACATCTTGAATGGTTACTCAACACTGCTCTGCCATCTGCTACACTTCCTTAGTAGTGTATGCATGCTCACAGTCTTCAAGTGATTATTTCATTAATTCATTCAAGATCCATTTGGTGAACATTAACTCTAAGTGTAGCACAGTTACAGGTGCTGGAGACAGATCAGTGAACACAGCTGAAAAATAACCCCTTTTCCTGGAGCTTCCATTTAAGGTAGCAAACAGATGATACACAAGTAAATATCAGATCTATTTACTAAGAGCTATGCAGGGGATTTTGGGTAAATTGACAGAGGGTCTGGCTGACTACTTTATATAAATTGGTTCAAAGAAACGTCATTGAAAAGACATTTAAGCCAGTATCTGAATATCAAAGAGGAGCTAGCATGTAAAGATCAGAGGAGGCACATTACAAACAGAGAACAGCGGGAGCAAAGGCCCTGAGGTGGGATTGGGCTTGTCTTGTGCGAGGAACAGAAAGACTAGTGTGGCCAGGCCATAGTAGGCAAACAATAGTAGCATGTAATTAGAGTAGATACACAGGCATAGAATCACA
The DNA here is from genome assembly GCA_004024845.1 of Tonatia bakeri. Lineage (NCBI taxonomy): Eukaryota > Metazoa > Chordata > Mammalia > Chiroptera > Phyllostomidae > Tonatia > Tonatia bakeri. The sequence goes on along the minus strand of PVIA01009717.1, from coordinate 21,159 downwards.
GATGCAGGGTGGTTGTAGATTCAGGAATTTCCATGTGGTGGCTTGATTTTCCGAAGGAGAACTCAATCTCCCTTAAGACTCAGGGTGTGTTGTAGGTGCTGTAGAGGTGGCAAGGAGAGTGGGGAAGTTTGGAACAGTCACTGAAGTGAATGGGGGAACCAAGGATGAGGATAATATTGCAGGCTGGAGCTCTGGCCCCTGTATATCTGGGATCAGAGTTTGTGGTGGCTTTAGTCATTGTAGCTATGCCGTGTGTGGGCTCAGAAGAGGTGGATTCTTGCATTGATCTCAGGATGGTGTTTTTCAGAATGGATTTGGAGAAAAGGATATAGATGCAAAAGAAATGAGACTACAGATGGATAAGTAGTTTGAAGATCGTGTAGAGTTGAGGCTATTAGAAGAGAGGCTAAGAGGGGTATAAAACCCTGAGGCAAAATAGATTAAAAATCCTTGTTGAGATTGAAAAACAACTGTAGAACTAATTTCAGTAGAGTTTTTATTTTTATTTTTCATTCAGATACAGCAGTCTGAGTTCTAAATGTTTGCTCGGCACGTTGGCAGGCCAGGAGATATTAAGGAGGTCTGTTTGAGTGGGTTTACCTTCTTCAGGCAGAAGTGTTTTGTTGAGAATGCCAGGAGGAAGGATCTTGGAAAGAAGTGAGGAGGCAAAGGTGAAAGGGGACAGTCAGAAGAAAGGAAGCTTTCACGAAGGAAAGCTGCTGATTCTGTCTGGGATCAATAACTCTAGCACGGATGCCTGGGACACAGCCTTGCCCTTCCAAAACATCGCCATTCTACCAGCGTGAGCCCCATGAGGAGACGCAGGTAGTGATTTGTTGGAAGGTCTCCTACCACCTTGGCAGTTCACTCCACTGTGCCTGGGCTGCTTTGCTGGTGGCGTACTTCCTTTAGAAACTTTCTTTGTGTGCAAGCAATGGATATATGTCAACAAAGTGACTTTTGGAGAAGAAATACCTTTTCACCTTTCATTTAAAAATAATAGATTTTACCAACAATTTAACCTCACTTGAGGTCTAAGAGGTATGAGAGCTTTCAACAAGCAAAAGTAAATTCTCCAGGATATCTTGTGTCTTTCTTTGAGATCTTTCTTAGACATTCTTGAAACAACTTCAAAGTTTCCATTACTTTTATTATTTTTAAATGTTACTTTATTGGATTAAAATTATTATCAATGTAATACATGTTCCCTTTGTTTTCAGAGTTTTAATTTTAATCAGGCATTTGATGAGTACTTATTGATTGATTAGTTGCCTGGCTTTTCACTGTTCTGCCCAGGGGCAGCCAAGACAGTGACCTTAGGACCATTTCATAGGATATTAATTAGTAAAAAAAAAAAGGGGGGGGTGTCAGTGTCACAGAGATTGAAGACACACTGGATAAAATGATGTTAAATGGATTTTTTTTACTCCTGACTTTCTGAGAGGTTTTAATATGTTAAGATGCATTGAGAATTTCCAGGAGGAAGATTAAGTAAGCAGTGTGTCTGCCTCCTTCTGAACAGAGAGTCCTCTTTTGTAGGAGAATCTTCTGGGACTGATATGCCACAGAAAACTTTTTGGAGCATACAGTATTAAGATTACCAACACAGACCGGTGGGCGGAAAAGGGATGAAACTCAGAATAATGGACTTCATACACAAGAAACCAAGATGCCAAATTTTCCTTTTGTTTTACATTGGTCATTGTTTCATTATTTCTGTGCTTGATGTCAGACTAATCTTCAGATTGAATAAAATACAACTTTTTAAAGATCATTCTTCTCTTCAAAGGATTTTGAGTTATCTAAAGCTGTGGCAGATGGTATTTTTCAAAGATGAATCTTCCATATTTCTATGTCTGTCTGTCTGTCTATCAACCAGTCATCTATTTTCCTCTTATTGAGTGAAACTTCTCCCATATGTTCTTTTTACATTGTGACAGTACTCCTCCAACTAAGATGCAAAGCCTCCTCTTGAAAATGGGAGGGGGCTTGTAACTGCTTCAGCCAAAATTATATGATGAAAATATGTGTGACTTTTAATGTTAGGTCATAAAAAAGATACAACTTCTCTCTCCCTCCCCCTCCTCTCCCTCCTGGCCCTCTCCCTCTATCTCTGCCTCTGCTTTCATCTTCATCTTCTCCTTTTCCATCACCTCCATCTCCGTCTCTGTCTCGTTCAGTGCTGTCCCTTGGACCTCAGGCCTGTGCTATAAGGACCTGAACTAGCCCACTTGGAGAGGCCCTTGTGGGCGGGAACTGAAACCCTCAGCCAACAATCAGCGTCAGCTTCCAGAATGTGGATGAATGAGACTTCAGGTGATTTCAAGTCTCAGCTTTTGAATCATCTAGGTGAGGCCCAGACATCACAGAGCAGAGACAAGCTGTCCCCACTGTGTTGTGTCTGCATTTCCAACCCATGGAGGCCTTGAGAATAATGGACTGTTTTATAGCAATAAATTTTAGATTAATTTGTAACACAGCCATAGGCATTGGAACAAAAGGTTGAAACCCCAGATTATTAATCTGACATTAAAGATTCCTCTTTACTGTAGTCCCAGACTACCCTTCCATTCTCTTTTCCCACTATTCCTTTATGAACTCATGGCTAAAAGATCCAAATACCTTATTTTTTATCCCCACAAAAAATCATATTCTCCTTCTTCTACATGTTTGCCTATTAGATAATAAAGTCCTTGAATAGATCTTTGGACAATGTTTCTCAGGATTTAACACAGAGCTAAGATTATGTAAAATTACTTAATAAATATTTGAAAAATAAATCAGTGACTAAGTGAATTACATCATTCTTGTAGGTAGACATACTTTTCCTATACCTTTCCACATGTTTAAGTTTTGTTCCTCTTAAAAGACTAAGTTCAAATGTTATTTCTTACTGAAGCTTTCCTTGTTTATCCCACAATCTATTCCTACTTTGAGTGCCAATATAATGTATTGCTTATACTACTTACATAGTCCTCAATGTTTACTGATTACAAAGATTTATAACCCCCCATGGGCTTTTATATAATTTCTTCAACTAGTTCTTAAGATTTTTTAGGACAGGACAGTGCCCTATTCTCCCTTTCCTTTTTATCCTCCTCTTCTGCCTTCTCTTTAATTCTTAGGATTATGATATATAACATACATTCAAAATCTGTTTGTTGATTATAAAGAGCCAAGAGTACAACAACAACTCCCCCAAACAAAATCTGATTTATTCGTAGGCTTCATTATTGTGTAGTGTGTTTGGATCCAGAGTGATCCCACTGAACTCCCTGTACCATTCATGCCCCATCATGAGCATGAGCATTGTGCACTGTTCTAGGAGGATGACATATTATGAGGAAATGAACGTACTGGAATAACAGCGGTTTGGGGGAGGTGTCTCTAGGGCCTCGCCAGTAGGAGAGATACTGGTAGGTCAGGACAGGATGGATCTCAAGATTCCCAGCTCTTCAAGAGCAGTTCTACCTTCACAGAGGTCTAGTATATACAATTTCATTTAGATAAAGTTTGGTGGGTAAAATAAAATTAAAAGGATCATGGCAAAGTAAGTGAGGAATTCAGTAATTATAAGAAATTGTTGGAGATGCTGGGGGTGTCTAGGCACGTCAGAGAAGATAATTACATATAAGAAGTCATGATTCCTATTTTTAGTTAACTGAAGGAGTGAGTGTCAGGTACATTAAGGACTCATGCTGAATAGCTCCCAGTGATTGATCCACAGTGAATGGATAGGCAGATTTGGGGTTATTTTCAAGAAGACTAAATAATAGAGATTACTATCAATGACGTGGACCCCTACTAAATAGTGTACTATCACTGAAATTCTCTAGATAGGCTCAAGTAGGCAGCCTTCTGTTAGGAAGGTTGATGTGATTATAATAGGTTAAATAAGTAAATTTGAACAAGGTTGAATTTAGTATATTTGTTCCACTTTTTAATTTCTGAGCTGTCTTAGGGAAAAAATAAGACTGTAGTATTTTATTTTTTGGTGTGGGGCTGGGTGTTCTGTTTAAAATTTTTGTTGAATTTATTGGGGTGACATTTGTTAATAAAATTGTGTAGGTTTTAAGTGTACAGTTCTGTAATACATCATCTGTATATTGTACTGTGTGTTCACCAACAAAAGTCAAGTCTCCTTCTGTTGCCCTTGATCCCCCCTTTACTTTCTTTTACCTCTCCCCCTCCTTTCCCTCTGGTAATCACTATATTATTGTCTGTGTCTGTGAGGTTTTTTGTTTGTTTAATCCCTTCACCTTTTCCACCAGCCCTGCCAGCCCTCCTCCCCTTTGACAGCTGTCAGTCTGTTCTCTGTATCTGCGAGTCTGTTTCTATTTTGTTAGTTTATTTTGTTCATTAGGTTCCACATATAAATGAAATCATATGGTATTAGTTTTTCTCTGACGGGTTTATTTCACTAAGCATAATACTCTCCAGGCCTATCCATGCTGTCCCAAAAGGTAAGATTTCCTTCTTTTTTTGTAGCTGAATAGTATTGTGTAAATATACCACAGCTTTTTTATTCATTCATCTACTGATGGGCACTTGGGCTGCTTCCAAATCTTGGCTATGGTAAATAATGCTGCAATGAACACAGGGGTACATATATTACATATATTTTTTCAAACTAGTATGTCAGGTTTCTTTGGTTATATTCCCATAATTGGAATTGCTGGGCCATAAGGCAGTTCCATTTTTAATTTTTGAGGAACCTCCATATTGGTTTTCAAAATGGCAGCACTAATCTGCCTTCCCACCAACAGTGCAGTAGGGTTCCTTTTTCTCCATATCCTCACTTGTTGCTTGTTGATTTATCGATGATAGACATTCTTGATAGGTGTGATGTAATATCTCATTGTGGTTTTAATTTGCATTTCTCTGATGATTAGTGACACTGAGCATCTGTTCTTATGTCTATTGGCCATCTGTATGTTCTGTATGGAGAAGTATCTATTTAGGTCCTTTGCCTAACTTTTAATTGGGCTGTTTGTTGTTTTAGTCTTGAGTTTTATAACTTCTTTATAAATTTTGTGTATTAACCCCTTATCAGATGTATTATTGGCAAATATGTTTTCCCATTCAGTGGATTGTCTTTTCATTTTGTTGATGGTTTCTTTGCTGTCCAAAACCTTTTTAGTTTGATGTAGTCTCATTTGTTTATTTTTTTCTTTTGTTTCTTTGCCTGAGGAGATAGATTAGATAAAATATTGCTATGAGCAATGCCTAAGATTTTACTGCTGTTATTTTCTTCTAAGATTTTTATGGTTTCAGGTCTTACATTTAAGTCTTTAATTCATTTTGAGTTTATTCTTGTGTATAGTGTAAGGAGGTGGTCTAGTTTTATTTTTGCCTGTATATGTCCAATTTTATAAACACCATTTATTGAATAAACTGTCTTTACACTATCGTATCTTCTTGTCTCCTTTGTCAAATATTAATTGACTGTAAAAATGTTGGTTTACTTCTGGATTCCCTATTCTGTTCCATTGAGATATGATTTTATTTATTTATTTATACACACATACACACACACACATATAATCTGTTTTTATGCCACTAACATGCTATTTGATTACTGTGGCCTTATAGTCTAGTGTCAGGTAGCATGATTCTCCAAGTTTGTTCTTTTTCAAGTTTGCTGTGACTATTCAAGGTTTTTTGTTATCCTGTATAAATTTTTAGAATATTAATATTCATTCTAGTTCTGTGAAATATGTCATTGGAATCTTGATAGGAGTTGCATTGAATCTATAGATTGCTTTGGATAGTACGGAAATTTGAACAGTGTTAATTCTTTTTACAAACATGGTATATATTTGTACTTATTTGTATTTTCTTCACTGTCTTATAATTTTCCAAGTACGGGTCTTTTACATCCTCTGTTAAATTTATTTCTAGGTATTTTTTCATGCAATTGTAAATGGGATTTGTTTTTAGTTTCCCTTTCTGATAGTTCATTATTGGTATATAAAAATGCAACCAATTTCTGGATATTAATTTTGTATGCTGCTACTTACTGTATTCATTTATTAGTTGTATTTTTTGGTTTTCTATATACAGTATCATGTCATCTACAAATAATGACAGTTTTACTTCTTCCTTTCCAATATGGGTGTCTTTTATTTCTTCTTCTTGCCTGATTGGTGTGTCTAGGACTTCCAGTAATATGTTGAATAAGAGTGATAAAAGCAGACATCCTTGTCTTGTTCCTGATCTTGAGGGAAATGCTTTTAGTTTTTGTCTGTTGAGTATGATGTTGGCAGTGGGTTTGTCCTATAAGGCCTTTATTATGTTGAGGTCTGTTCCTTCTATTCTCACTTTGTTGAGAGTTTTTTTTTTTTTTCATAAATGGTACTGGATTTTATCAAATCCTTTTTCTGCATCTACTGATATGATTATGTGGCTTTTATCCTTCATTTTTTTATGTGTTGTATCACATTTATTGATGCAGATATTGTACCAAACTTGCATCCCCAGAACAAATCCCACTTGATCATGGTGTATGATTTTTTTTGAGTTTTAGAATGTGGTTTTATTAATTTTTTCAGATATATTTTATTTTTTAACTTAATTTTTATTGTTGTTCAAGTACTGTTGTCTCCACCCCCCCCACTCCCCCCACCCCAGCCATCCCCACTTCCTACCCTTGATCCTACCCACTTTAGTTTCAACCATGTGTCCTTTATACATGTTCCTGACAACTCTTCCCCCTTTTCTCCCATTATCCCCCCCTCACCTCCCCTCTGGTTACTGTCAGTTTGTCCTTAATTCGCTGGATCTGGTTTGCTAATATTTTATTGAGGGTTTTAACATTTATATTCATCAGGGATATTGGCCTATAATTTTCTTTCTTTGTAGTGTCTTTATCTGGTTTTGGGATTAGGAATGCTGGCCTCGGAAAATGACCTTGGTTGTTCTTCTCTTGAATTTTTTGGAACAGTTTGAGAAGGGCAGGTGTTGGTACTTCTTTCGATGTTTGGTAAATTTCACCTGTGAAGCTATTCTGTCCAGGACTTTTGTTTGTTGGGACTTTTTTTCACTGATTCAATTTCATTAATTATAATTGGTCTATGCAGGTTTTCTGACTCTTTCTGATTCAGTTTTGGGAGATTGTATGTTTTTAGGAATTTATCCATTTTGTCCAGCTTGTCCATACAGTTATTTGTAATATTTTGTTACAATTTTTCTATTTCTGTAGTGTCAGTTGTTGCTTCTCCGTTTTCATTTCTGATTGTATTTACTTGTCCTCTTTTTCTTTTTGATGAGTCTGGTAAAGGTTTGTCAATCTTGTTTATCTTTTCAGAGAAACTGCTTTTGATGTCATTGATCTTTTGTATTTTTTCAGAACATAAAACTATTTTGTTTATGTTCTGATCTTTAATATTTTTTCCTTGTCTTGCTTTGTGTTTTGTTATTCTTTTTCTAGAACCTTTATGTGTAAAGTTAGAATAGTTACTTCAGATTTTTCTTGTTTCTTGAGGTAGTCTTATAATACTATGAATTTTTCTCTTAGGGCTGCTCATGCTGGTTGTGTTCTCATTTTCATTTTTTTCAAGATATCTTTTGACTTCTTCCCGGATCTCATGGTTAGCTCATTCATTGTTTAGTAATATGTTATTTAGCCTCCGTGTATTTGTGTGTTTTTCAGGTTTTTACCTTATGACTGATTTCCAGTCTCATCCTTTTATGGTCAGAGAAGATGCTTGATATGATTTTAGTCTTCTTAAATTTATTGAGATTTGTTTTTTTTGTCTTACAATGTGATTTATCCTATATCATGTTCCATGTGCATTTGAAAAAGAATGTATGTTCTGTAGTGTCTCTGTCTCTCATTATAGCCTTTGTTTTACAGTCCATTTTATCTGATATAAGTATTGCCACCCCAGTTTTTTTCCTTTTCCATTTGCATGAAATATTTTTTTCATCCCTTAACTTTTAGTCTGTGAATCTTTCTATCTGAGGTGGTTCTATTGTAGAAAGCATATAGATGGGTCTTGTTTTCTTATCCATTTAGCTACCCTATATTTTTTTATTCATGAATTTTTATTTGAATAGAATGATGAAATAACACAAACATATCTTTTTGTTTATTTTTCTTCCACATTTTTTATTGTTGTTGAAGTACAGTTGTCTCCATTTCCCCCCCACCACTCCCTTCCCACTTCAGCCATCCCCACTTCCCACCCTTGATCCTACCTCCCCTTTGGTTTTGTCCATGTGTCCTTTATACATGTTCCTAACAACTCTTACCCCTTCCCCGCCCCAGGGTATGATCTCCCTTTGGATATGCTGCTTGTAAAACTAATTAAGTCCTGCTTTGATGTTGTTTTAAGCTGGCCACTGGGCGTGTTGGTTTGGGGGCCTCTTGTGAGGGACTCTGGTGGAAGTCAAGGTCAGACACTGTCTATGACTGGCCCTGGGCAACATTTTTGGAGCTACAGAGTGATCTGCAGTTTGTGGCTACCTCTTCTGAGCCTGGATGTGTGGGGGGAGGACCAATCTGAGTACCAAGGCCGGCTTCCACTAGCACCAAGTCTGAGGGTATGTCAACAAAAGTCCCAAGGCACCCCAAGATCCACCTCTGCCTGTCTTCACTTGCCACCTGCTTGTTAGGCTCAGTCACTGAAAGATGCTGTGGTGGTATTCGAGTTGCATGAGGTAGGTTCTCAGTGAGTCACCAGGTAGGGGTGAATGGTGTTCCCCAGATTGATACAAGTTTAAACTTGATATTAGTGCTGGATCTGCGGCCACTTAGCAAATGTCCCAGGGCATACCAAGTCCTGATGCTTCTAGCGGGTGCCCAGAGACCTTTGTGGTGGGGCAGAGTTTTAGAGAGTCATCAGGGTGAGGCCAGCAGAGTTTATGAGATCCAAGCAGACAAAGATTTGTGAAGGGAAGGCTCTGCAGAGATTGGGCGTGCGAGGTAAAAATGGTCCCCATCCTAGAGCCATACAACTCAGTCTGTCCAAAATTCTGCCAGTAGCCTGAGTTCAGTGGGGTGGGGGCTACCAGGAGCTCAGAGGGTGGGGCTGAAAGATCTCACTTGCAGGTGAGGCACAGCTGGGCAGATTCATGGGAAACTGGGGAGAACGGCCTCATCCCAAAGCCACACAACTTAGTTACTGACACTCCCTCAGTCTTCCCAGACTTCTATACCCTGGTCCAGGCAGCTGACTCCTCAGCAGGGCAAGAGTTCCACAGGGTAGTACACAGGGTAGGGTGACAGCCTGCCCAATGGGTGGGGCTATTGCATTTCCCCAGGCTCATGGTGTAAGGAGGGGAGTGCTCTGTCCAAGAAAGATGGCATCTGTGGTATAAGAAAGGGACTCAGCACAGGGATCCTGGTGGCTGTCCCTTCAGCTCTCTTCCAAGAACCACAAACCCCAGTGTCTCCTCACATGACTCTAGTCAGTTCTATCCTCCCTCTACCAGAGCCCAGGGTGAGAGGCTGTCAGCAAGATTTTGTGTGTTGGTCCTTTAAGAGGTCACCTGTGTTTCTAGCAGACTCATGTTCCTTCCTGGTGGACAGAATTTCCACTCATTTTCAAAGCCAGATGTTATGTGAACATTTCTTCTGGGCTCTGATGTTCTGGGCTGGGGAGCCCAGTGTGGGGTTGTGACTTCACACTCCTCAGGAGAGACCTTTGCCATTGAGATATCCTTCCAAGATCTCAGCTGCTGCTCTTGGGAGTGGGCCAGACCTTTTTGTGTCTCTGCCCTTCCTACCCGTCTTGATGTGGCTTCTGTAAATCTTTAGTTATAAGGCTCTGTTGAACTAGTCTTCAGTATGTTATTCAGGTTGATTGCTTTATATTTTAATTGTAATTCTAGTTTAGTCCTGGGGGGAGGTGAATGCACTGCCATCTTAGATCTCCCTAGGTATTTAAAACTAAGGGAATTGATTATAAGTTTGTAGAGAAAGTGGGAAGAGTAAAAGGAGGTAGAGAGGTGGCCTGGAAGAAGCTAAAGGAAGAGGGGGTGGTATTCAAACTTAAGAAGCTGCCAGTGTCCCAGGGCAGAGCCCATAGATCTGCATCTTCTGCTGCTCTGTGGGGGATATTTGGCGGTTCAGTCTGGATGTGTTGAAGAAGAGGTACATTAACCAGGCCTGCAGCTCCTGAAAGGATGTTGACTCAGCCCAGACTGCTGTAGTACAGAATTACCCTGTCCTTGCTGCCACAACAGCAACCGCCTGCAACCGATGGCAATGCCCACATTGTCCGAGCCAGAATGGGAATCTTTTCTTTCTTTTATTCTTTGTCCTCCTGCCACTGCCTCCTATTGGCAGAACCGAACAAAATGGTGGTGGGGAAGGGAACCTGGGAAATGTGGTTCACAGACTGCCGGCTCAGCAGATTAGCTCACAGTATTTAAAGGCAGGTGTGGGGCTGAAAGAAAACAGGTCAATACTGGCATTGGGGCCCACAGACCATGCTGGCACAAACATCTGTCTCTCACTTGAACAACTACTACTTGAACAGTAGTAGTACCAACTAGTTTCCTTACATCTTTCCTGGCCTTTTCTGCCATCTGCTCTCTGCATTATAGCCAGAAGGCTATATAGCCTTAACACAAAAATCTAATTGTGTCACTTTGCTTAAAACCCTCTGATAGATTCCCATTTATATTAGGGTATGAACCTAACCCTTTGCATACCTGGTCTCAGAGGCCCTGTGTGGTTCGTCCCTTGTTCATCTGTGTCGCATTTTCTGACGCTGGGTTTCTTCTTGGTCTTTGTAATGCAATTACAATGGACTCTTAGTTTCTCGAATGTGCTGCTCTTTCTTTCTACTGCGGGTCCATCATACATGCTCTCCCTTTATCTGGTATGTTCTCTCCGCTCTCTGACTGTCAGAAAACTTGTGTATTCTTTCTTCAGAAGTGAGTTCAATCATCCTTCCTTCATGGATACTTTCCTTGGTTCCCTGATTGGGTCAATTGTACCATTTTAATATACATGTTTCTAGTTATCACTTTTTCTTTTTTTTGTTTCATCCCCTACATATCCATTTAATTTCCGTCTCCCCTTCTAGACTATAAACTTCATCAATACAGGAGTCATGTCTTTTTCTTTGTTCGACAATGCTCACTTAACATCTAGCATAGTGCCTGGAATGTAAAAGATGCTTAATAAATGAATAAATGTACAAACACATGGGTGTATGACTTGATAATTCATTATTACTGAGTGGAAGTTAAAACCATCTTGGGAACCAGTGTCAGTTGTCTGTTTTTTATTGTGTTCTTGAAAAACCGAATTCACTGCTGGGCTTATCATAGGCGTCATTTAAATATTAGAAAAATGACAATCATTTTTCACTGTTTTGTTGGAGAGGACTCCAAGGGAAGTCTCTCTCTGTATAAAAATATAACATTCCTCTGAAGATATTTTGCCTTTTCCTTAAACTCCCTGAGATCCCCAGCTCTCCCCAGTGGCTCTATTCTTTAATCATGAACTCTCCCATGAGAGAAGCCCTCTAAGAATGCTCCTTTTGTTTACTGGGTGATTTTCAAGCCTAGTCTTTCTGGGAATAAAAACCCAAGCTGAAATGGTTGGAGCTTGCCAACTGGGAATTTAAACCACTTGACTCTAAGACTCTGGTGACAGGAGCACAGGGAAAAGTAGATTAGAATCAGAATCACAAGAATTTCTTAAGACTCACTAGAAAGCTACCTAAGGAAGAAGGAGAAAAAAAGCTCAAAACCCAAAAAATTCTTTACAAAGGGCCATATTAGAGTCAACACTCAGCTCACTTATTTCTTTGGCTATAGTTTTTCCACCCCTAACAGTTGCCTCTGAGTCTGGCGAAGAATCATGGCATCATTGGCACCCCAGTCTTTTGTGGGGAGGTTGTATTTGGTAGTGCAGGTGCCATGTGGATTTTCAGTTTGTCATCACACCTCTCCCAGGCTGGAGGTCTTTAGGGCACCGAGAGATGGGCAGATTGCTTCAACACTACTGTGGAGTTGGAGGGGGGGCTTGCAGCAAAAGTAAAATTTCTCCTACAAAGTTTGTGAGATTAAAAAAAAAGAGAAATATACATGGCTCATAAGAGATTATTGTTGTTTATTCCCTATCCCTTTATTCATAGGTGAAGTGTCCTAGTCAAGGACTTCAGGTGACTGGGGGACTCCTAGTCTCTGCCAGATGGAGGAAATGTGAACCTGAAGGGATATATTTTTGTAGTGTTTACAGTGCATGGAAGTTTCCTTAAATATATAATCAGATGTAATTAGACTATGTGGTGTAAGAAGGGGTATAAACACTATTGACATGCTAGTCTCGGAATAGGCACATCGGAGTTGATTTGCCTTTGACAGTTCCTGATTTTTGATATTTTTGATATTTTGGGAAGCAGATGTGATGAGGGTAGAGAAGTTTAAGCTTGATAATAACATCTCTTGGTTCCAAAATAATATTGCTTGTTTGCATTCTCTGAACTTTTTAACCTACAGGAAGACATTGGCACATGGAGAGATGTAATCTAGTGCTTCGTAAATCAGATGGTTCAACATGGCAGGATTCTATCTGCCACCAGACCAATGAGCTTGAATTGAAGGGACCAAAATTCTCTGCCTCAGGGGTTGGTGCCTTTTCCTCACAGTGGAATATTTTACGTTCACCTCCCCTCATCTTGTGACAGATCTGATATTAGAGTTGTTTTCTTGTCACCATCAAGTGACTAATAAGTTGCCTCTTGTGTGAAAAAAATAAAACACAATAACAATATAAGCACAGTATGACTATTAACAGTTTCAAATAGGAAAAAAATGGCGTTTTCTATATGTGAGACACATTTAATAACTCCAGATATGTTTCCCTTGCTTTTCTGTGTAATATATGTGGCCCCGGGCCATGCCAGCTTGGAGATAGAATCTGAGTCCTAATCACTAGCACAGCGTTTTCCTGAGGCTTGGTGTCTTCCCATGGAGCCCCATATAAATGCTTCCAGACCTCACTGGTTGTGCTGCCACATAACAAATTACCTAAGAGCTTAGTGGCTAAAACAACAAACATCTATTACTTCAGAAAATGCAGTTTTCCATGGGCGAGGAATTTGAGAGTGGTTTAGCTCGATGGTTCGGGGTGTCTCATGAGATTGTAATCACCTATCATTTGAGGTTGCAGTCACCTTGGAGTCTGGGACTGGAAGATCAGCTTCCAGAATGGCTCACTCACCCGGCTGTCGGCAGGAGAACTCAGTTACTTGTCACGTGGGCCTCTCCAAATGGCCACAGGAGTGTCCTTATGACGTGGCAGCTGGGTTTCCCCAGAGCGAGTGATCAGGGAGAGAGCAAGCAGTAAGCCACGTTGCCTTTTGTGTCCTCTCGTTTCAGGAGTCATCCTATTTCACTTCCACCACATTCTGTTCCTCGGCTCATCATGTTCAGTTTACACTCAAGGGAATAGGAATTAGGCTCCATTTTGTGAAGACAGATGTATCGGAGAATTTGTTGACATATTTTAAAGCCACCCCATTGCTGACTGTGACCTTCTCCACATCGAAATGTTTATTTCTTGTTTGTCCTGTAAAATCTCATCACTTTCCACTGTTACCAACGATGGTACCGCGATGTCTGTCCAGGAGCTGCAGCTAGTTTTTTAACTCTCTCCTTCTCTGCCTGGGGAGAACCACACCAAACACACCTAAATTCTTTATTTTAAGAGAACAGCCATTTGAGGCTTTGTGGATGGTCTAGTTTTTATTGGTGGAGGGGTCAAATAACTTCATTATCAGCTGCCTTTGTTTTGCAAAACATATCTTCAAAATGAAGTTAGTTCTCCAGAAGCATAGCAAATTTCCCCTCCTGCACTGTGCTGGGAAGAGGTAAAAACTTGTTTTCCAAGGAAGTTTCTCCCAGGTGGCCTTTGTCAGGGTTACTCAAGTCCATTAAAATTTGTGTCCTAATGGGGATTGGTCAGACCTTTGCACTTGCTGTTCTAGGCATGAGCCCCCCATATTCATGCCCCAATTTATTGCTTGGCTGATTCCTTTTTGTCATCTAGGATCTTAGCCCAAATGCCACCTCATTGTTGATGCTTTTGGAGACCACTCAATCTAGAGTAATCTCCTTCCCACTAGCAGACCCTCTTTGACAGTCCATCCCACTTTAACTACTTAAAAGGCATATTAATCTTTGAATATATCTTGTCCATTTTCTGTTTCTTTGGTCTACCTTACTCTGCTGGAATGTTTGGACCATGAAGGTAACTGATCTTGTTTTCTTTTTTTCTCTGCTGCATCCTCAGTATTTACAGCAGTGCCTGATGCAAAGCAGGTGCACAATAAATATTTATTGGATGAATGAATAAGTGAGTGATAGAATGAATACAGATTCTGCTGTGAGATGAAAAAACCAAGGCTAACATTGTGGATGGAGCATCCTGTGTGTTCTTAGGAATATCTGGGAAAGAGAAACACTGCTAACCTGGGATGGTTAGGTTAGCATTGGAGTTACTGCATGTGAACATTAAATACACGTGACTTTCTTGGTATCTAAGTTATTGAAGCAGTGCATACCTGTTACATGTGTTTTTCTGTCTATGCATTGGGAACAGCAGTCTGACCACTTGGCCAGGTCATTGGCACATGTTTTCCCATGCCTCACTGCCCCTGAAGGTGAGAATGTGATTACCCCACATCCAAAATGAGGTTTGGCTTCACCTCTCTCTTGATCTTATCCAGTTTTTTTTCCTTAGGCATCTTTTCCTTAGCTCTGTTACCAAGTTCAGGTCATGGGTTCCACTCCTCTCTCTTCTAACTGGGTTATATATGTATTTGTCCACTTTGGAGTTTTTCTTACACATAATTCAAAATCTAAAGTTTATAGTAGAAGAGACCAAACGCTGGTGAATCTCTAAGTGCCAGGAGTCTGCAGTTATTGGCATTTGTTTCTTCTGTGATCCAATGATGTTTTCACAGTTCCTCTGCCCCATCTCCTTTTTGTCTCTAGGGAGAAGTCTTTGCTACTGGCTTCTTTAAAGGGTTTCATAGATAAAGGGAGTATAAAAGACAGACTTAAAAGAGGGAAGAAGACAATTATTTGAAGCCAGGTGAGGCCACAGAGGGAATCTGGGTACTTTCTAAGTCTACTTTATTTCTGAAAGAATACAGCAGTCTCTGCGATTTGCTAGCCTGAGTTATTTGGCAAATAATGCCTTTTCCTGCAGAGGTGACTGCATCTTGTCAGAGTATGTCATGACCTCCATCAAAAAGTTTGAAAAATGCAAAATCTTTTGGCCACATTGAATTCAGAAAAATTCTGCAACTGAGCAATGAGTAGATTAGCATTATTATTAACAGATGCAATAGCAATGAAAATTCAGGACTAGGCAGGCAACAGAGCCAGTAGTCTGGATACAATTGCCCCTCCAGATCTGGTGTCCCCTCTTCTCCAGCTTGTTCTGAGTCTTCAGAAGACTGTCCTTTGTGGGGGGTTGCCGTGGGCTACTCAGTGCTCTGGCTTCTAGATTTGCCAATGGGAGGCATCAGCAGAGAATCAGAGGGCAGGAGGAGAGTATGGTCAGCATAGTAGCTCCTTTGGCTTGTGTCCAGTGGGTGCTGTACAGGTGGTCACCTAGGTATGTTCATCTCACAGTTTCTAGTAACTTGTCCTCCCCTTGTTCCTTTAGGTTAAGGATGTCTTCCCAAGAGCTGTCTTAATAGCTCTTCACAACTGCTGGCCTCAAGATGCTGCACTGTTCCCTGCTGATTTCTCTAAATTTTGTCCGTACCCTGGGAATACGTCTGTTATTACAAGGCCCTCAATTTAATGATGCCATCTATTTCCTACCAGGGCCTCTGTGCCTCTATAATTCATTCTCAGCCCTCCCTTTAAACCTAATGATGGAACACCCTGTCAGAACTTGGGGGCATACCACTTGGCAGCTTGTTCTTCAGCATTCTGAGAAAAGAAAGTGAGCACACAAAGTCATAGTGCAAATTATCATTACCTTGAAAAAGTGTATATTTATACACATGCAAGTGAATTATGAAATATTTTGGTCTCATTTCTAAGTACAGCCTGATTGTGGTTTGAATTGAT
This sequence comes from Tonatia bakeri, assembly GCA_004024845.1. Lineage (NCBI taxonomy): Eukaryota > Metazoa > Chordata > Mammalia > Chiroptera > Phyllostomidae > Tonatia > Tonatia bakeri. The sequence goes on along the minus strand of PVIA01009717.1, from coordinate 5,109 downwards.
CAGCAAATTGGGAAGTCCATCAAGAACCCCAGGCTAGCTAAATCACTCAACTAAGGTCATCACTCCGTAGTTGATGGTGGTAGATTCTCCTTCCGGCTTGTGGGGTCTTTCACGAGCTAATTCTTGCCCTGTTCCTTTCATATTCCATGTTGTCTGGTGGGTCCACTTCCCCATGTTTGGAAAGTTGGAAACTAGAAAGAAGTATTCAGTCTGTCATTATCAAAGTGAGAAAGCCACCAGAATAGCTAGTATACTTCGCTTATTACTTATTTAAAAAAACAAACTTATTTTTATCCATAGGTCATACATATAAATTCTTTGGCTTCTCCATTTCCTATACTATTCTTAACACACCCCTGTCTATTTTGTACCCACCATTTATGCTTAGTATTCCCTGTACCTTTTCCCCCATTCTCCCCACTCCCCTCGCTGCTGATAACCCTCCATTTGATCTCTGTTTCTGTGAATCTGTTCCTGTTCTAGTTGTTTGCTTGGTTCATTTTTGTTTTTTAGGGGAATAAAGGGGAGAAAAAAATGGGACAACTATAATAGCATAATCAATAAAATATATTAAAAATAATAAACAAATACATAAATAAATAAATAAATAAGTAAAAGAAGGTGAAGGGATTATCTAAAAAACCACATTTGTGTAGCCCATGAACACAGACAATAGTGAGGTGGAGGCCAGTGGAGGAGGGGTGGCGCGGGCTGGGTGGAGTTGGGTAGGAAAATGAGGGACATCTGCAATGTTATCAGCAATAGAAAATTTTTTAAATAAATTAATTTAGAAGGAAAAAATAAACTTATTTTTAAAGAATAATTTTAGATTTAAGACAAGTCGCAGACTGAGTGTAGAGAGTTCCACATGCTTTTCATCCAGTTTGCTCCAGTGTTAAGACTGCGTTGGCGTACTCCTATTCACTAAACACGGGGCTTCATTTGGATTCCACCAGTTTTCCCACTAGTACTTTTATTCTGATGCAGGTTACAATCTAGGATACCAGATTGCATTTACTCATTATATCTCCTTAGTATCCTTCAATCTGTGACAGTTTCTTAGATTTTACTTATTTTTCATGACCTCAGCAGTTGGTTCATCACTTTTAAAATGAGCTGGAAACTTATGAGTGCAATTAAGACACCATGTATAACTTTATTTTTCCATTCGGGATAGTTAAGAATTATTGTCAAGTGTCGGTTGTCACTGTGCAGGTCCCCTCCCTTAGAAGACAGATCAGGGCCTCTCCTTGCTTCCACCCTCTACCTAGCACATCTCTGTCAGTGATAATGTTGAATGGACTGTGATTTATAGTGAAAATAGAATGATTTTGAAGACATGTTTCTTACGTTGTGATCAGTGACTGCTTATTGTGGTAGCCAGCAGCTTTCATTAGCTCTCTGGAGAAAAGAAAATATCTCTTTTAGGAAATAGGGTTCATTTATTTTTCCCAATAGCTTCCCCCTTTGAAACCAATTTATAAACTCCCTTAGATGGTAGTCACTTGTAATAATTTTGAATAATGCCCTGAACCTAGGCTCCCATGAAAGTCTGGTCTGCTGGTTTGTCGTTCTTGTCCTTTCATTGTTGTATGTTATCATTGTAAAAGTAATATTTTGTCTTACAAAGCTTTTAAGCATTACTTTGTGAAAGGTGTTGGAGAGGTGAAAATGATAATTAAATCTTATCTCAAGAGTAATTTTATGATTACACAGCACTATTCCCTGGAACTATGCTTTCAAAATTGTTGTGGGTCCACAAATGCCTCTTGTATATCACTGCAGAGAAAGTGATAAAACAGGGCTTTGTTTTTCAATTATTTTTATATCAGCATCTGAATAGATTCTCAATCTAGTCAGCCAGTTTCTTGTGCTCATTCTTCTCATCCGTGTGACTAAATGAAAAGGTATGACTCCAACAACCTTGTACGGGATGACTGTGAAGTTAGGGCACCTAAGCTAACACACGGGGACTAAGGGAATAAACATTCTTCCTCCCAGTGATTCTAACCTTTTGTCTGTGGGTACATTTTACAGTCTTCACAGACTTAAACAGATTAGCAGCCTCTAGTCTGAAAACCTCAACTATCTGGTGGGAGGATTTCTTTGGTTACATTCATTCATCTTCTCAAGCACTTACAGAGCACTGACACTTAGCACTGACAGTGCATTAGACGTCATGCCAGTTTCTTAGGGTATCAAGATAACTGAGAATTGGTTCTCATAAGTCTAAGAGGGGAGACAGGCAACACATAATTTCTGCTCACTGCAGTGTGTGCTGTGAGGGAATGAAGCAAAGGAACCCTGAGAGCCAAGGGGACAGGCTGGAGGAATGGGTATTCCAGCAGTCTTGGTCCTGAGGATGTCTTGGTCCTGAGAATAATCCTCTGAAGAGCTTAGGACTTCCAAAGTGAATATGACTTTAAATAAAACTCTGGAGAAATGCAGTGTTGTGTAGTAAAAATAGAGAACTGGATGAGACAGAAAATGGCAAAATCAGCTAAGAGGCAGTTATAACAGTCCAGGAAAGTAAATACAGTTTTTCACTGCCTCTTATTTTATTGTAAAAGGAAACCATAGTTTATAGAAAAAAAATGCATGGAACTAGTTTGCAGTTAAAGAAATTCTAGCTCCACAAGTTGCTGGCTGTGTGACCTTGAGTAAGTCAGTGGAATTCTGAAAATTTCCATTTTCTCTTCTACAGAATGAGATGAAGTGGGGAATCCACGGCCTGACTGCGCTCAATCCTTTCTCCGCCTTCCCTGTTCTGCTCCATACTATAGGAAGCTACGTTTGTTTTCCAGACTTCCCTGTCCTTTGACTTCTTGAGTGATTTGGCCAATGAGAGACAGCAGCATAATATTAGAGAGCATTAGTGGAGAGAAGCCAGGGCATTTCTCTTCCTCTCGGCTCCCTGTGGCCTCCTTGGTTAATCCTTTCCTTCATGACTTGAGCGGCCAGTGGGCAGCTCCAGCTTCTGAGCTCTGTTTCATCACTTTCTCCCACTGTCCCTCCAGATGTAAGAGTGATGGTGGCTTCCTACTGTTGAAAATGCCAAGGTTCCTTCCTTCAATGACCCTGTTTTTCTGACTTGTCCTTCATAAAATTTAACCAGTTCTCCTGTATTAATTTTCCTCCATTTGTAAGAGAACTAGCAATTTCTATTTTATTGACTAGAAGATAGCTAACACATGTGAAATGAAAGTGCTTTTTAAACTGTGGTGTGAATGTAGATATGGTAGATTGTGCTATTACTATTTAGGACTTTCACAACTGAAGAGAACTGTGGAATGCAGAGTACCGTGGTGGTTTGAGTTTGGCCCAGCTTGTGCTAGTCAGGGGTCTACGGGCCTAGTAAGCTCTTCAGTTTTGGGACCTGTGCCTGTACCAGCAACTGGTTGTGTATTAGAGCTTCTCTGGGCCCATACTTTGTATTGAGCAGAGACACAGTTACATAAAACATATTGTTGCCTTCCAGGAGCTTATAATCTAGAAAAAATTAGCAATAGATACCCAATATAGCAGTGAGTATCCTTTGTGATCTATACTTAAAAGCAAACTACATATCAAGCCAATTAAATTAAAAAGCTTCTGAACAAACTGAACTACCAAACCAAAGAGAGACAGACTCATAGATGGAGAACAGATGACAGTTAGTTGAGTGGCAGAGCTTAGGGTGTAGAGGGATTGAGCAAAAAGGAAAAAGGACTCATGGACATGGACAATATTGCTGGGAGGTGGGAAGTATAAGGGGACTAAATGGTAATGGAAAAATACAATACAGATTTTAAAAAGCTTCTCTTGATCAATCAATCAATAATCAAGAAATTTAAAAAATCTGGTATGTACCATGAAGGGGTACTGCCAAAAACCCAAGAATTTATAAAACATCGTGCATTTATTTTTACATGTTTAAACTTCAGTCACTTTCAAAGTTCTCTCCATTTGAGCAACATACCTACGGAGATGTTTTTCCCACTGCTCAGAACAGTTTTGAACTCATCGATTTTGATGCATTTTAGTGCTTCTGCCAATTTTTGTTTCACCTCTTCCACCTTTGAGGACTTTTTTTCATCCAGGGAAACAAACAAACAAAAAATGTTGCTCATGATGAGATTGGGTGAATAGGGAGGGTAGAGCATGGGGGTCATGCCGTTTTTTTGGTCAAAAACTGAACACTCAGCAGTGTGGGCAGGTGTGCTTGCTAATTACCCATCATGAAATGGGCAAACTTGTTGAAAGAGTCTTCAGAAAAAATTCACTGAAGCTGAACATAGCCTCTCACAACAGGTACACTGATACAGATGGGTTCCTAGAACACTCACCTAGCGGGGGAGGCCTGTATTACAAGGGGTCAGCCTTGCAGAAAGTAATTTGTTTTGGTCCCCCTCATATACAGAAGGCATTGTTCTAGACAATGAATGGTGTACAAAAGAGGACTAAGACACCATTTTCCTCTCCTGAAGCTTGTTTACAGTCTCCTAGAGTACATAAAATAGAATAACATGAAGTTAATGGCAAAGGAAGTATATTATGATTGTTTAAGAATTGCAGAAATAGTTTTAAAAATTTCAATATCCTTGACCAATAAGTGCAAAGTTCACCTACACCCAACTTTATATATTACCTTTAAATATTCAGGGTGGGATAAAGGTAGGTTTATAGTTGTTCATATGGGAAATAACACAATAATTAAAAATAATGATACAAGAATAAACCGTTTTGTGTACTCACAGCTGTAAACCTACTTTTGCCTCACTTTGTCTCTCTCTCTCTGTATTTTTTTTTTGCAAAAAAAAAGGCAGTTAATTTTGAGACATTGGTGTAAACATTTTGGTATTATATAATGTCATGTAGTATTAGTTTATACATATAATGGTATACATGCTTAGGGTATTATCACATGGAGTGAGAATTTTGGGTAGATCAAAGGGTTTTCTAAATGCATTGGTTAAGGGTCCAGCAGTAGAGTCCAGAGGAGCTGGATTAAAAATGTCGTTTTGCTACTTATTAGCTATGTAACTGTAGGAAAGTTGCTTCTGCAAGTCCCATTTTCTTAATTTTAAAATGGGAGTATTACATAGTACGTAGTTATTGTAGGGACCAAAA